>LNAC01000037.1:925781-1044708 GCA_002007465.1 Ailurus styani | reverse complement strand
AGGGAGAGGCGGGGGGTGGGGAGGGATGCATGGAGGAACCTGGCACCTGCCAGCTCATTCATTCCCGGAGAAGCCCCTCAACACACTCTGAAATCAGTGTAAACACATCTCTCTCCAGCTGCTGCTCCTGTGTTGCCTCTCCTTGAGCTGTTGTCCCTTTAAGGGTTCTGGCCATCCCTCTGACTCACAGCTCACCAGTACCAAGTCAGCTGACTTAAAGTTCCGGGCTCCAAGTCCCACTGGTTGTGCAAACTCCCACAGAATTCAGTGCTTCTGGTTTTCCAGGCCAGCTGTCACGGGAATTCCTTTTCCCCATGGGGCCTCCCCAGTGCTTTCCTCTCTTAGGCACAGCAGCTCCCTCCTTCTTGTGGGCAGCTCCTGACCACCATGTCTGTCCTTCTTAGCCTCTCCAATGCAGCTTCCTGTCTACTTAGTTCCTGTGCACTTAGCTGTGGAATTTGTTCTGCCTGTCTTTGGATTGCCCTCAGGTTTATTTACTCGGATGTGAGTGAAATCTAGTTGTAAATGTGGGACAGGGTGAGATTAGGGTCCTCCTGTTCTGCCAACTTCCCAAGCCTTCCTTCTCCTTTGACACATTTTTAAGTTATGCTTTCACGTCTACCACTGAAAGTCCCTGTAAATAATTTTTGGAACTATGTAAAATTAACTGAATAATAAATTAATTAATTAAAAAATAAAGTAACGTAATGAATGACAAGCTTAAAAGCCCTGCCTTAAACATATGCTAACTGGTAAAATATATGAACTCTACTTAATTGCATGAGGAGACTTACCAGAAAGGAACTCACTCAATACACTGTCGACCGTACAACTAAACTAGCCAGTTACTTAACCAGCAAAAATGAGTTTATTTGGGAATAGCACAGGAATTGCAATTTGGGACATGCAAACCATACAGAACAGTAGGTAGGTCCAAAGAACAAAGGAGGAGAGTGCCTTTCATAGAGAAAAGAAGGAAGTTGTCAGGGGTAGTTTTGAACAAAGTTCACTCGAGGTGAGTGTGAGTTTGGAGTTTGTGGTAGTTTCTTATTGGCTGGGTTGTTGCAGGATGAGGAGAAAATCTTCCTACTTCCTGCTGGAGTGTGTAAAGTAAGCCTCTTCCTGCTGAGGTATGTAAAGTTAGCTTCCACAAGCTGTAGGGTACACAGACGAGAACCTTCTGTTCATTGCTTCCTGACTTCATTTTAGATTAAGTTTGCTCTATTCATTTTCACAAAATGAATGTTACTTATGGAGCCAGTTATCTTTCCCATTTCCAATAACTGAATTAATATTATAGTTAATGGGTGTGTCTTTTGGTTGATGGTACCCAACTCTAAATTCCCATTCTTGGACTCACAAATCTGGACACCAGACGGTATGGACTCACTCCTTTGCCTTCTCAGAGCCAAAAGCCACGTTCTCTGTAATTATGTCTTAGTTGCATTTGCTTATTATTAGAAAAATACTACAAAGAGATGGACAGAGTATATGGCCAGGGATTGAACTAATATAAAGTAATAAAAGGCAGGATTTAGAGCAAGAGAAAAAGAGGCAGAGGAGGCGTCAGTCCCTCCATTCTTTTCCACAGGAGTTAACCCTGTCTCAGGATCCCTCCACAGATTTCTGCTTGGGTTAAGTTAGGTAGGAGTCTTTTACACGATGACTTTTGGTGACGGTGAAGATGGAATCATGAGCATTTGGCTTTTCCAGCTAGTGAGGGAAAAGGAGATTAGAAAATATTGGCTCAGTCAACTAGCTCTATCTTGAGCAAATGTATGTGCATTTTACGTATTCTGGAGAATATGAAACAATTTCCACTTTCATCAATGCATATGAACACACTTGTAGTTCACCCAACCCAGCATACTATCATTTTTCAATACTTGCCAATTTTACAGAACCAAGAAAGTTAACACATTTTGAATTATATTTATAGGACTACAAAGAGAATGAAGATCTTTTCATACTCATATCAGCAATATATGCATTTTCATTTTAATTGTGACCTGTCCACTTCACTGTCAGAGACATTATCTTTTAATTTTGGATTTTTTCAAGAGCATTTTATTTGTAGTTCTTAAGGAGATTGAGCCTTTTCACATGTTGCAAATACTGCCTTAGCTTTTTAGTGATTATTTTTTGTGGGTGATGTTTTTGGATTTGTGTACAATTAAAATCAAAATTGAGTTATAAAAAATTTTTTATTAAATAAGCAGAGCTAACATTGACGAATATTGGCCAGGTAAAGGTAACTTCTGCTTGCCAAAGTCATCATTTTGAATTTGAAAACAATCCTTTAGTTGACTAAAGAAATTAAAAATCCAGGAAGCGTCCTAACTCCTAATTTTACTGAAGTCTTCAGGTCATTGTCCATAATTTTCATGTAATAAGGCTTATAATATGAAAGTTTTCCAGATACCATAGCCCTAATATACTGTTTCTTCAGAGATCCTAAAACTGAAATGGTTTCCTCTCTTAATCCCTTTCGTTTAAATCTAGTCCTTAATGTGCGCTTACATTAATGTGTGCATTGGGCCTAGCACTTTCAAATTTTTCTTTTAGCTCTGTCCTACACAGATGAGGTCCTGGTTCTGTTCAGATTGTATCTCTTCCACATATTGCTCTTCATTCTGAGCTGAGAGTCACTGTCTTTTTTATCCTGCCTCAGTGTCTGAGGACTAATAGTGAGACAGAGATGCCCCTTTCCCCTTCCCTTCCATTTCCTTCAGTAGGAGAAGATGGACAAACACAACAGATTCTGCTTTATATTTCCTCAAATATTCCTGACCACAAAAAGAATAACTGGTAAGCAAACTAACAAGAAGGTTGCTTGTTAAAAATAGAACCAGATAAGGGAAAAGATTGGCTCTAGAAGGCTAGGTCATAGAAAACCGAGTGAAGCCTGATGGATCCGCAGGATAGGACTTTGCAAGGCCCCTAATTCCAGTACTGCTCATCCCTGGGGCCATTACCAAATTCTGCCTTTCTGTCTTCTGGTCCCCTGCCCTGTTATGCTCTCCACCCCCTTTTGTTGACAGAGTCTGAATATGGTGCATTAGATAACTTAGTCCCTTTGCCTTGGGTAACATAAGCTGCCAGTGCCCTACCCGCACACTCTCGCCAAAATTGCTTCGGTTGGCTTGACTTCCAAAACCAACCTTTCTCTTGCCTCTAGGACCCACTTTACACCCCCACAATAGGTGGGAGATCTTGAGAATTAATGTTTCTTGGCAGGAGCCCTGAAACAATGATTGACAGGAGTTGGTGTGTCAACTCTCCAGCTTCCTTGCCATGTAGGGGGGATGACTTTGAGGATATATTCAATGTAAATGCTTAGCAAATCTTAACTCTACTTCATTATTACCATTATTTTTCTTATACTTTAGAATATACTGAGAAACAATTTTCTAAATGCAATCATTTAATTTCAAGCAAATCTTTTGAAAATTTGCTAATGCCAAAGATTTCTTCTTACCTTATAATTTATCAATAATCTTTTATTACCTGGTCTGATACAGGGTTATTCCTCTTTGTCAAAGTTAGTGAGATGTGTGTGATTTGTTATTTATTGGTTACCTTTTATTACACCCACCCCAAGATGGTCTGAGGACTAATGATAAAATCCCTAGGAAGCACGGCCAAATCCCATACCCCAAAATCATCTAAGGTGGAATCTCTGTAGTATACAGTATGAACATGGAGGAGAAACTTATATTTAATTATCTCCACTTAAGATTTATATTTTGACGTAGCTTCTATACTAAAACCCACATAGATGATTTCAAAAGGGAAAATGTGAAAATACTCTCACTCATAAACAAAGATGCAAAAATCCTAAACAAACTTTTACAAACTAAACCCAGACAAATATAAAAGGATACCATGATTAGAGTCTATGCCAAGAATGAAAGTTTGTTTTAAAGTTATAAAATCAATTATTGTAACTCACCTTTGTAACAGATTAAAATTTTATAATCATCGGATGAAATGAAAAAAGGCATTTGATAAATTTCAAAATTTATTCATTACTAAAAAGAAAATTTTTAGCCAACTAAAAAAATAAAAGATCTCTTGTACCTATAGAGGTGTAGACAAAAAGGGCCTATTACATAGGATATACTCAAGAGTGAAATTTGAGTGTGTTCTCTTCAAGATGAGTAAAAAAGCATAGATGCTTTAGTAAAAGATTCAGGGGCATAAGATGCCCATGGATCTGCCTGCAGTCCAATCATTCATGTATGCATTATTTATATTTGTTTGTTTATTAAGCATCTATTTGTGCAAGGCCTTCAACATATAAGAATAAACACGAAATATCTTCTTCCCTTAGGGGGAGTTTCCAAGTTAATATGAGAGACAGACATAAAACAACCTAACAATTCACAGTGCTTCAAGCTGAAATTAACACATTTAAAAAGTGTGAAGTGAGAAATGGCATCAACAAATAATTGAGATGAGTCAGTAGAATTCACTGAGGATATAAATTTAGGGCCAGGTTTAGAAGGATGAATGGAAAGTTATAAGGTCAAGAACAGGGAAAAGTTTCAAAAAGTGTACGCAGCTTTGGACATCCCAATAATTACTGTAGATTTTATCCTATGACTCATGCATAGAGGTAGAGAAAACATACTTATTAGCAGGTAAAGATCTCAACTACTAAAGAAGGCAATTTTCTTGATTTTTCTTTAACTGACTTTTAATTCCCCCATGGGCTTCCATGTCATGGGGTGTAATAGACAAGTTCAGTCAACGTGGGGCTCCCACTCTCCTCTGCCAGGGTTGCATCTAAATCCCAGGGAGCTGTGTAGTCTGCCTCGCATCCACAGGAATAGATTGGGATTGACCTTGTCGGTGTCTTCTAGGATAAATGGCCATCTATCTCATCATGGAACAAAGGATGTTCACATGACCCTAAACTCTGAATGACGTGCTTACCAATCCCCCCTCTAGACCACGCACCTGGCAGTCTCTCACAGGTGCTCTGGCCCATCCCAGTGGGGCTCAGTAGGGGGCATGCTGCCCTGCCTTCTTCAGATTCACAGCCCATGCACTCTCATCAGTCTCTCCTGTAGCTCCCACTTTTATTGAAATTGAGAGTCTCTGGGGGTCTTAATTCTGTGTTTTGAGCCCCTTCCTCTTAGGTGTCCTCAGCTAAGACTCAGAGATTTGAGTTCTGTCAGAGTCAGCACTCATGTTCTCCCTACTTTTCTTTCCCTCCTTCCCTCTCTCCCCTCCCCTTAGCCTCAGCTAATAACCCTGTGTCTGCCCAGGAAACTGGAAACATTGTGAAATTTCCTCTCAAACTCTGTCTCATCACAGATATTCCGAGGTATCTGAACCCCACATAACTTCAGAGCGTCTACCTTACACCTTTACACCAATTTTCTTAGAATTTAGGTCATAGCTCTTATCTTATGGCTTTTAATAGTCTATGATACAGAAACCCTTCCTAAAACATGGTAGAAATTCTAGAAAGACCCACAAGTATCTTTGGTGAGTTACAGGGCACAGATTCAGGTGTGCAAAACATGTTATTTTATTGTAAAGGCAACTGCCATTTTAATGGTAGCAAACGGCTTTTGAACATCTGCCCTATCTAGGTGTTTTACACGTAAGAAGTTCTTAAATAGTCATGCACAGAAAATCCCCCACGAAGTCTACATGATTATTATCCTTATTTTACTGAAACACTGGAAGTTGGTCACTTGCCCAAGGTTAAGGTGTAGTAAATGGTGAACTGGTGGTTTGCATCCTAGAAATTTAGCTCCAGATTTTGTGTGCTGTTCCTCTATGCTCTACTGCTATAAATGAACTTGATGTCTGTCTCATGCCCCTGAGCTCCAGGTAATAGGAAATTCCTTTCCATCTATCTGGGTTTTCTCTACCTTCCTCTCTGAGTTAACCGGGCCCTGTGGATTAGAGATCTGGTCTGGGTGAGTATCCACCCTCAATGAGATGTCCTGCCTGTTCTCTGGACTTTGGTCCAGTTCTGTCACAGAGAAGTCATCTCTTGTACCTGCCAGTAAGTCTCCTTTAGCTCTTACTTTTATCCGCCAATTCCAACATGCTTCTCAGAAGAATTCAGCTATACTGTGACATCACGGGCCATGAAACATTTGGTGGGGTTTCTAGGACCCGTCATAACTCCATGGCACCCTCAGGGGCTCAGGAATCTTTTACCGTCTTTGTCCTGTGCAGAGCAGTGAGGTGCTCTGTGAGGCTGTCTCAGGCTATGGGCTCAGACAACCTGTGCTGTCATCTCTGCCCTGTGATCTTCATGCCCACTGAGTTCTGTCCAGGGAAAGGAGAACAAGCTTCACCTGCACTTGGATTTTCTTATTAGTTACTGTCACTGTCGTAATAAATCAACACTCACTTGGTGGCTTAAAATGACAGAAATTGATTCCTGCAGAGTTCTGGAGGCCAAAGTTATGAAATCCAAAATCAAAGTGTTAACAGGGCTTCACTCCCTCAGAAGGGTCTCGGAGAATCCATCCTAGCCTCTCCCTGCTTCTGCTGGCTGCCAGCATGCTTTGGCTCCTGGCCCCATCCCTCCAATCTCTGCCTATGTGATCACACTGCCTTCTCCTCTGTGTGTGTCATCTCCCTGTGCTTCTCTCCTCTAAGGACACTCAGGATGGCATTTGGGACCTATCCAGATAATCACGGATAATTTCCCCATCTCAAGATACTTAACGTAATCACATCTTCAAAGATCCTTGTTCTCCAAATAATTTTTAATATTTATAGGTTCTAGGGTTTGATGTGGGTCTCTTCCTGGGGATTTTATTCAACAACCACATTGGCGCATCTGTTATTAGCCCTTCTCTCAACTCAGACAGTATCCAGGGAGAGAGGGGGTGCTCCTCCCTCATAGACCTTCTCAACTTTCTCACTTATTTTTGTACTCCAGTTATCTTTTCTACCCTTGTTCTGGGATGCAGGAAAGATTTTCTATTGCACTCACTTCACCAAATCTATTCAATCTAAGCTCTTTTTCCTTTCTGACAGGGCCTAGACTTTTGAGACTCAAGTGTTAGGGAAGAAACAAAAACCAAAAAAACCCAAAAAGGTCTTTTTCTTCTCCATTTTCAACTAAAGCAATTAGAATAGAATAAGTATTCAAAAGTTTTTTCAAGTTTATCTTTTTTAGATTTTTATTTCTTATCATGTAGAAATATTAAATTTATAGTTAATCTGCCAACCTTTCCCATGAGAAACTATGAAAATATTCTCCGATATTTTCTTCTAAAGTTTCATGGCTTTATATTTTACACTAAGATCTCTTCTGAACAATATGTATGTAAGTGCACAAGTATGTGTAGGGGAAGAGTGAGAATCAGAACATTTTTTCCGCAAATAGATAACTAGATGTTTAAACATGATTTCTTGAATATAGCATCTTCCCCAATAAATATGTGACATCCTAAGTTTGCATTATGATCAACAGTGACAGTGTTAGATGGTATTTATAATATGCCATGACAGGCAACTAATTATCCCCAAGTCATGTTGAAGAAGTGAAGGGCATACCACATGAAAGTAATTATGTTGAAGAGATAATTATTGTGGTAAATGTATCACTTTGTCATGGTCAATCTCAGTATAAAATGTCCTCTACACATCAGATCTTGGTCTTGTGCCAGATCTGAATTTGACGTCTGATTCTCTTGCTGTTGGAAGAGCACTGGTGAACAAGAGGAGCTAAACTCCTTGCATGATAATGAAGCAGGGAATCTGAGGAGATTGAAGAAAATAACTCCAGCAAAAGCAAATATTGGAATGTCAAGAGAACCAGAGCCTAGGAGAAGACCAAGAACAAATGGCATAATTAGAGATTAGAAAGAAGGAAATGAACATTGAAAGTAATAGGGCAGGGGCGCCCAGTGTGGCTCAGTCCATTAAGCAACCAACCCTTTATATCAGCTTGGGTCATGATCTCAAGGGTCCTGGGATTGAGCCCCACCGGTCAGGCTCACTGCTTGACATGGGGTGGGGTCAGGGGGAGTCTCCTTCTCTCCCTCTTCCTCTGCCCCTTCCCCTGCTCACACTCTCTCTCTCCTTCTCTCTCAAATAAATAAATGAATATTAAAAAAAATGTAACAGGGTAGTGAGCATGAAAGGTGAAAATAAAAAGAAATTCCCCCCAGAAGACAAGGCAGTAGAAAAGTGACAAAGCAGAGGAGTGGGCAAAATCAGCAGTAGGAAATTGAACCTCACTTCATCAAGGCAGTGAATCTGTCTGTAGCAGATGCTTGGAGAAGCTCACTTGAAGCAATATTTAATTAAATCTGAGGAACACCTTATTTCAAATTTGATATCCTATTCATATACCATATTCAATGTGATAATACATGGAAAATTCCCAACATCTCACAATTTCCTTGATTTTAATTTAGTTTTATTGTGAAAACACATTTATGTTGATAAACTGTCCTTTAGTTCTTGACCAGTTATGTTGTTTTAATTCACTCCTAAACCCAAGAGAAAATAAAGCAAGAAATTTACAGCCGAATTTTTAAATCTGTATCTGGGGTAGTGATTCTTAGGAAAGACTTTCATGAAGTATGTGGAAGAAATTAATTTCTTTCTTCTCTCCTTTGTGAAGTTTCACTACCTGTCAAAAGAAATCCCATATTTAGAATTGCATTGGAGGTTTTGGTAGCGTTTATAACAATATATTTTGCTTGCCTATAGGATAAATTTCAAAAATCCTTAATTTACCTTTGAATTTCTGTCCTATCCATTATCTATAATTTGGCAACAGTGCCATTCTCTGAGACATTTATTAAATAGGACTATTATGCTTTTTCACTTACTTTCTTCTGTTTGTCTTCTATACTCTAAAAATAGGGAGCATGATATCCTTTTTTGAATCTAATACAGTTAATCTGATCTGCTGAGTATAGTAATTGATAGCTTGAATTGGATGTTATCATGCTATAGTCTACTCATTCCCTTAGAGTGTGCCAACCGAATCCTCCATTTATGGAAATTAACTGCCCTGTCAAGAAAAAGTCTATACCCTGTCTGCCTATGCAAGTCTAATGCTTGAAGACTCCACAAAAGGCACTTCTACTAAAAAAATTAAGTCTTTAACAATATTTTAACCCTTCAGGCCATGAGATCACATGTCAGTGAGAAGACAATGTTTTAGAAATGCCCGGTGCCAAGTGCCAGCCTTGTGACAATTAGTGAGAATTAGTCCTCTGCACCTAGGATTTAGCATCTCTGACACTTCTCTGATTCTCAATAATATAATTTAAAATGTGTTGCCCATATTATCCACAAAATTACATTCCTTGAGGAAAACACTATATAAAACACATTTTTTATTGTTAGCTCTTCCTAACACAGATACTTACATATAATTTATGTCCAATATCTGCTTGAAAACAATGAAAAATCTCAGTGAAAACCAATGAGAAAAAAATTTTCAATTATTTTAATTGGGTGACTCATAGATAAACCAGAAAGATAAAAAAAAAAAGGTTTATAGACCTGTGTTCTATTACAATTTAGATCCATTATACAAAATACTCTGGATATACATTCCAAAAAACCTTTATTGTATCAACAATGTCAAATATTCCAGGCAGAAAAAGGTAAAATTACAGCATTATTTTTTATTTTCTTTTTAACAGAATTTTTCCAGTATCAGCATACACTTTTTGACCCCCACAACATTCCGGAGAAGTAAAACACTCAGTATATTCAGGTGAGGGAAGTTAGTATCACAGCTAGTAATAATTGATTATTCCTTTTTTCTTAGAGATTTCATTTATTTATTTGTTGTGGAGAAAGAGAGAGAGCAGGAGTAGGGGGAGGGGCAGAGACGGTTGGGGGGACAGATCTGAAGCAGACTCTGAGCTGAGTGTGGAGCCCTACGCAAGGCTCAATCTCACGACCATAAGATCATGACCTGAGCCGAAACCAGGAGTGAGACACTTAACTGGGCCACACAGGCACCCCAATAATTGACCATTCTTTCACTTGCAGATATCCACTTGCGAATGATCATTGTGTCAACATTTTTGTGGCACATTGTCCACTGCAATTTTCCACTTCCAGGCAATGTCTGTAGTTAAGAGCTGATTCCAAAGCTGAATGAAGGATCTTGCAATATTACAGGTGAACATTCCAATTTTCTGTCCAGCCATTAAACAGGAAAGACTTACCTGTTTTCCCAAAAGCTCCTGGAAGGTACAGACAGTATCACAAATGAACAGCAAGCAAACAGACCCTTGGGGAGTGTCACTACTCCTAGTCTTGTGCATGTTATGGGCCGAATAGTGTCCCTCAAATTCATATGTGGAAGTCCTAACTCCTGGTACTTTAGAATATAACCATATTTTGAGATCAGGCCTTTTAAAAGGTAATTAAGTTTAAGTGAGTTTTTAAGGGTGATCCCCAACCCGTTATGATTGGTGGTCTTATAAGAAGAGATTAGGACACAGACACACATACCCATGGCATAAACCATGTGACGACGCAGAGAGAAGCGAGTCACCTGCAAGCCAAAGAAGGATCCTCAGAAGAAACCCACCCTGCTGGTACCTTGATTTTGGAATTTTAGCCTCCAAAATCACAAGAAACCAAATAAATCTTTGTTGTTTAAGTTACCTAGTCTGTGGTACTTTGTTATGATAGCCTTAGTAAACTAGTAAAATGTTGCAAAAGACAAGGAAAAAAAGACTATTTGAAGATAAATGAGAGTTGACCATAAAAGAGAAAATGATTAGAGATATCACAGCCAAAAATAAGATTCTGAATTCCACGAATTTGGAAGAAACAAGTACATATGGCAAGGACGTGTACAGAGCACTCAGACAGATTGGAGTGTAAACCACTTCATTATTTACCATTTAGTTCAGTAAATATCTTTGCAGTGATTTAATGGAGGCACCTTCTTGTGATTTGATTTCTGGCTAATCTGAAAAAAGTATTTCTCCAATCTTGAAATGCTTTGTTCATTTCTTATATCTAATTTTGTCAGGAATTTATAATTTAAAAAATATTTTTAAATTTCTCAACTTACTGTTTACATTTATTCTGCAAATAATCTAATGGTTGATGAACTATCCTTTAAAATTTCTCCACTTAAAATAATTTTTATGGCTTTTCTAAACCAAGGAAAAAATAAAGCATAAATCAAAGGGTTAATGGCTGAGTTACAATAAGCACCCCAACAGCAAATCTCATAAATATAGGCAGGGGTTATGAAACCCATATAGGCATCAACTAATGCATCAACTGTATACGGTAACCATGAAATCATAAATGCTATCACCGTGACACCCAGGGTTTTAGCGGCTTTTCTCTCTCTCTTGGCCACTCTGGATTTGTAACTGTCTGAGGATGACTCTGCTTTGCTACCAGTATTCTCAATTTTTATAGCTTGTTGTTTAGCTATTAGAAAAATCTTACAGTAAAGAATGATCATAACGAGGGTAGGTATGAAGAATAACAGAAAATCTATCAAAACCCAGTCTTGATTTACAACAATTTGACAACCACCTACACAGTTGAGAGCACTTACTAATTCCTCCAACCCATCATCATTGACACCTGTGTAGAACACGGCCCCGCTGTATACAATGGGCAAGAACCAGGACACGCTGACGCACATCCCCGACACCGACACCGTGAACTTGGTGGGATAGACCAGAGGGTCAGTAACGGCTATGTACCTGTCCATGGAGATGAAGCACAAGTGGAAGAGAGAAGAGTAACAAAATGCCACATCGAAGCAACTGTGCAGGGTACAAAATCTGGCTCCAAAGTACCAGCAGCTCTCCACGGACCTGACCATGCTGAAGGGCATGATAGTCACCCCCACCAGGAAGTCAGCACAGGCCAGAGAGGAGATCAAGAAATTGGCAGGAGAGTGCAGCTCCTTGAAATGCAAAACTGAGGTCACCACCAGGAGGTTTCCAAACACAGCCAGCAAAGATGCAAAGCCGAATGCTGAGTACAGAATCACCCTGGATCCAAGTGAGTAGGGAGTTTTAACACAAGATCCATTCACACCTTCATAGCAAAGCGGCAGGACAGCAGGGTGGGAAAGATTGGTGCTCATGGTTCTGCAGTTTGATGCTTTCTGTCTTTCTGCCCTTCCTTGTGGTGGGCAATAAATGTTTTCAATTCTGAGAATTAAAAAAAAAATCAAACTGCATATTTGAACAACGGCTTTTAAGTATTGCCTTAGATTCTATCCTTTTTCCCATTTTAATCATAAAAAGAAGTTAACAGAATGTCAAAAAGTTAGAAATGTGTCCTTTCTGACTTTAATGCATGCAATTATTTCTGTAATTACATCTAAACCTCACAGTTAATTCCGAGCTAACCTATTATGAATTTTCATCAAGCCAGAATTCGTATTATCTGAATAATTGAAGAAATGTAATTTAAATACCTGGTTCTTAACACCCCTGAAGTTCTTCCTGCAAAGAATAGTCACATATAATATAATCACATATTTGAAAACTCACCTTTTAATAGACTTCCACCTTCACATTGGCTGAGAAGTTAACACCTAGAATGTTTTAGGAAGCTAGCCAATTAATTTCACCCATTATGAATTCTTCACAAGGAATCCCTACAGTGTAAGGTGTGAATCTGGAAAGGAAACTTTTGATAATTATAATTAGTAAGTTTTCTTTCAAAATGTATTCCTCAGTGCTCTATTCCATTGCAGAAAGACTTGTGATTTTCCTAACCAAGAGATTTCTTTAAGTTCAACTGTCCTGACATAGCCTCATCCCATATTTGACAGTAATAGTACCTATCTACAAGACTGGCTATATAATTTGTAGATCCCAGGCAAAATAAAAATATGAAGATCTTTTTTTCAAAAATATGTAAAAAGAGATGTCCTTGAGTGTAAAGCTTTTTCCTTTTTTCTGCAGTCTCTCCTGATCTGCCATCGTGTCTGACTTTATTTCTAATGTCCCATTTCCTTGGGCATGGAAGTGTTTGTGGGGCAAGTACAGACCCTCACAGGTGCCTGGAGACCCTGCCCTAGAACTCAGCATGCCTGGCCCACCCACTGCCAGTCTTCCCCTCCCCACAGCTGCTGAAACAATATGTGGGCCCACTTTGGGGGTCTAGGAAGCCGAGCAAGCCATCTGTCCTACCCTTGGGACTGTCGCTTCAGCCAAAGGCAAATAGCTGATTCCCTAGGGATTGCAACCTCCCCATTAGGACCCACTCAATGCATGGATTGAAAGTAGGTAAGAGGGTTGATCCCGCTACGTTGCCCTTCAAATGTGCTATGGCTCTACCAGTCAGGATAGGGTAACAACTGTCATGATTTCCCTGAGACCACAGAGTGCTACCTTGCCTCAACCCTCCCTTCCCTGTATCCAGTCCTCCAATATGGCAGTCTTAGTAGGTCAGAGTGAGGAGAGGGAGGTGGGGGGGAGCTGAAGGTGCGGGGAAGGAGGGCTCAGAGGGGGGCAGGCCGGGGGCGGTGGTGGTGGAAGTGGCCGAGAACTAGTCCGAGAGAGAAGACAAAATGGTGTAATGCAGGACAATCACATGTATGCAACTTCAGGCTCCAAATCCCCACGCATGCTCCGTTGTCCCTCAGGACTTCACATGTAAAACACAAATTCAAAGACACAATTTTTAAGAATTTCAGGACCACAACAACTGGCATCAAGCCCCAAGAGCGGAGATTAAATGATCTCTTTGCAACAGCAATTAAATGATGAAGCAAAGAAAACTCAATGAAAGCAATGCAAAACGGCCAGATGGGAAGGTATAGAACCTAAATACCAGGGAGTTCTGAAAGTAGCAGCCCTTCCTGACAGAGAATTGCCCTTGCGATATTGACAGGAATTTAGGGAGTTCAAGAGGGAAATTAAAGATACTGAAAGCTATGTTAAAAAGATTTCAGGTCTGAGGAAAATAGCTACCTTTGATCCTATAAAGCAAACAGGAAGTGCTGAAGACTTTTTCCTCCACAACGATATATTTAAGACTTGAAAACAGAAATATGATCTGTCACTTAGGATACAGATATTAAAAATACATTGGAATAAGAGTAAAAGAGATATTAAAGGTGTGACAGGCAAACAATTATTCAGGCAATCATTCACCAAATTCTTCTTAGTCGTGCTATCTTACCTTCTCTTTAAATTCTCAAAGCTGACTTGATTCCACCCCACCCTTCTTCAGTAGCTTTGCCTCCCTATTTTCTGAAAACACAAAATACACAAAAGACTGAAAGAATGTAGGGGTTTAGGGCTGTATGATGGAGGCAGGAATCATGGGTGGTTCCCAGATTTGTAACTTGCCAACCGGATAGATACCGTATTTGGTAAGGAAAGATGATGGGTTAGGTTTGGATTGGTCAGAGGTACATAAACCTGGAGTTCTTCAGTGGGTGATTTAGCCTCTAAGTTTTCAGCTCAGGAAAGCAAGTGTGCCAGAGATAATCATTTGGGATTCCTTGGCGTACTAGTGTTTTTGAGGTCACAGGAGTAAATGTGACTGCCCAGTGCATGCCTGCCACAATGCCTCCTGTGTATCCGATACTGTAATTGTTAACTGGATTAGAGTGTGCACAGTGAACATGGAAGGAGCTGAAGGTGCACCCACTTCAAGGTTATGCCTGCAAAAGACAGACTAGCCAGAAATAACAGATGGAAAAATAGGAATCCCACTGACGCCATGGGATGAGAAAGGGTTATGAAGTAGGAAATACCAAGAGTGTCAAACATTGACAATGGGTCAAGTTTAATTAAAGATGAAAATAGCTTGTTGGCATTAACAACTAGGCCATGGATAAACATGGTTTCACTTCTTTTTGTTGTTGTTCTTTTTAATATATAATGTATTATTTGTTTCAGGGGTACAGGGCTGTGATTCATCAATCTTACGCAATCCACAGCGCTCACTATAGCACATACCCTCCCCAATGTCCATCCCCCAGGCCCCCATCCCTCCCACTCCCCTCCTCTCCAGCAACCCTCACTTTGTTTCCTGAGATTAAGAATCTCTTATGATTTGTCTCCCTCTCTGGTTTCGTCTTGTTTCATTTTCCCCTCCATTCCCCTATGGTCCTCTGTCTTGTTTCTCAAATTCCTCATATCAGTGAAATCATATGATAATTGTCTTTCTCTGATTGACTTATTGATTCCACCTCTTCTGGTGGAATGGTAAAAGCAGAGTCCAAATTGCAGTGGATTGAGAATGAGTGGGAATGGATAGGGAAGGCAAGTGGAACCATGAGCAGAGACTGACATTTTAATAAGTCAACTGTCAAGAGGAAGAGAGAGACGTGTAGTAGATAGCAGGGGACGTGGACTCGGAGAATGTTCACATTGCTATTCTGGTTTTGTTTCGATTTTGTTATTTATAAAGAAAGGTTAATGAGAATATGAGACCAAAGACTGAGCTCTGTTTGGACAAGTTTTACTGTCAAGAGGAAAGCAAGAAAGCACAGATCTAGGCTGTGGGAGAGTCAGTTCAAGGGAATAGAAATAGGGAAGGTTTCTTATAGCCAGAGGCCATGAGCTGCTTTCTGTCCAATAAACAGAGTCTCCAAGGGCTGCTTTTTGGATGATGATATCTGTGTTCATTTGCCAGGTATCCTCTGGGCTGACTGGGGGTGTCCACAGATATACATGGGGTGCCTCCCTCAAGATCATGTCTTTCTATTAGTTTCCTATTGCTGCTGTAACAAATTACCACAAGTTTAGTGGCTTAAAGCAGTGTGTATATCTTATCTTATGGTTCTAGAGGTTAGAAATTTGAAATAGTTCTCACGGACTACAATCAAGGTGTTAATGGTGCTGCTTTCCTTCTGGAGGCTCTAGAGGAGAATCAGCTTCCTGCCTTTTCCCACTTCCAGAGACCACCTGCATTCCTGGCTTGCAGTCCTTTCCTCCATCCATATAACCAACAAACAACACAGGATCTTAAAATCTCTCTCCGAGTCTGACATTGACTCTCTCCCTTTCCTCTTTGACTTTTAATGACCCCTGTGATTACACTGAGCCCCCAGGATAATCCAGAATAATCTCTTCATCTCAAAATCCTTAATTTGACCACATCTGCAAAGTCCTTCCTTGCCATGGAAGGTGACATAGTTACAGATCTGGTGATTAGTACATGGACATCATGGGAGGTGAAGGGAGGGGTCACTGTTCTGCCCACCACAAGCATCAAACTATTTCTGCTGCTGAGGTCAAGTGTGAGCCCTGGATGATGGTACCCTCTCCCCCCGCCGCCTCCCTAAGGTGCCTGTCTCTAGGTTGTCGCACCCAGTTGGATCTGTAAACTTTAGAAGGAAGAGCAGCCATTGTCCAGAAAGAAGCTGGAAAAGAAAGCCTCTAAATTCTTACCTCTTAAGGCCAAAAACCTTGCTCGAGTGAAAAAAGAAAGGTCAGAAAATACAGGAGTGCGATAAAACAGGTTTTTTTTCTCTTTCACCTTTCCTTCCCCAGTGAGATATATATTTCATGAGTGTGTTCAGCCAAAAAGGGCGAATTAGTTCCTCCGTCAACTCTTGTGTTTCAAGTACAGGGAGAGGGCAGGCACATAAAAATGGCAGGGGGTGGGGTGGGGAAGGGGAGAAGCTGGAGGAATGTCCATAAATGAAATCATCTTCTCTGCACTCCAGAAACAGGAAGACCAAATGTGAGCAGGGCTGACAACGAGAACCTGGTGGTTCCCATGTCCAGAAACAGCTGCGGAATCCAGGATTTTGACTCCTGTGAAAGGATCTAAAAGTGTTCCACGTCACATCGGAGAGAGTGCACAGCTCGCTGCTTGAAGCCTGGAGCTGGCATGAGTCTTCTCACTTCACGGCCCATGAGCAAGGATGTTGAAACAAGTGACTTTGCTCCAATCCCACCTAGGACTTTGGTTTTTAGAAAGCGGTTAGCGTAGGGAGAAATAAGGACACAAACATAGATTCACAACCAGGAACTGAGCTGAGCTGCCCAGTAGCTGATTGCCAGGGTCAGTCACATTTCCAATATGACAGAAAAGCAGGAACCCAAAGCACTAGACCATGATTGTGTTTGGGGATCTTTAGGGCTTAGATGGAGACAACCTCAAAATTACCAAGCCCTTCAAGTGTGTTTGGGTTAGGGGAGACGAAAAGAGAAAGAAATACGAAACTAAACAAACCCACTCATCTGAAATAAGGAAGCACAACAAGAATCCAAAGCCTGTAATGAGATATGATTCTAAAATACAGCCAATGAAATAAACAACTAGAACATGGAATATTCCAGATGAAGTTAATTTCATAGAGATTCATAGAAATTTCGTTTCTGTTTGAGAAAGACAAGTACAACTTTAGTATGTTTCTATTCAAGTCTTTTGCTCAAATGCTTGTGTCTTGACAGATGGTCATTTGGGAGCTCTTGGAAGGAAGCTTTGAATTGGTTTCTAACAAGTGCCTGCAGGGGACACAGGTGCTAGCAACAACAGAAGATGATATGAGAAGAGTCACTTTCTCTCATTTGTGTCTCCTATTAGAATATTCAATTCTATGCAAAATGCATAGTAGGCTATAAATAAACATTCAGCGAGGTAGGATCTGGTAGATGATCTTCTGCTTTATTTGCTTTTTCTTTTATTGTGTACCAAACCATCTTCTTTCTAAATCACTTCCTAACTCCAGTTCCTGTGGCAAATTATGGCCAGAGATTGGTGAATAGGTAAGCGACAGTTTGCTCCTGTGAAAAGTTCAATCCATGGTGCTGATTGCTGCGAGATGCATAAACTCTACTGCCAGCCTCCCCAAATGATGAAGAGCGCAAGCCTTTGAATCACTGTGGAATGTGTGGACACTGCCATAACCAGAGCCTGCTGCTTCCTTCTGGAAATTTATTCCCATCTATGGGAATAAGTCTATGCGAGTCTATGCTCCCTAATCTTTTCTGCTTCATTATATGGTAATACATTGCTATAGACTGAATATGTGTGTCCCCTCAAAATTCATGGGTTGAAACCTCATCTCCAATGAGGTGGTATTCAGAGGCGGGGCCTTTAGGAGGTGGTTATGTCATGAGGGTGGAGCCCTCATGAGTAAGATTGGCGCCCTTATAGAAGAGGTCCCCGAGAGATCCCTTGTCCCTGCCTCCGTGTGAACACACAGCAGAAAGAGTCACTTATGAACCAGGAAGTGGGTCCTCACCAGACTTGAATCTACAGGCACCTTGATCTTGGACTTCCCAACCTCCATAACTGTGAGAAATAAATTCCTGTGGTTTATAGAACGCCCGGTGACTGGTCATTTTAACAGCAGCCTGAGCTGACCAAGACAGGTATGTACTTCACAAGAGGGTAAACTGAGGTGAGTTGGGATGTCAGCAGAGCACCTCAATGAAAGGTAGTTATAACTGAGCAAGATGGCCTTAATGTTCCCCTTAGCTTGAATAAACTGTAGGCATGCTTCTTCCTGACTCTAGGCTTCTGCCCTCCCTTTACTTAGAGGATTTGCTTCAGAAAACCTGCTATTGTAAGTTCTTTTTCTGCCCCTTTGAGATATAAATCTTTTTAAAGGCTTCGTGCCATTTTTATAACCCAGGACTGTCTTCTCCAAGTAGCTGAGAGCCGTCCCTTTAGAATGCAGTCATCAAGGAAAATAGCGCACTTATCTCTCAGTTTCTGTGCAAGAGTAGAAGCCTAATTTTAAAGGGTACCAATGTGTAAAACTACAGCCTGTCATGAATATATGGTAAAGTTTACTTCTCATCTTCCTTGGATCAGTGGGTTACCACAGCAGGTTCTCATGATGGTGGCAGGGGTTCAAGAGAGAAAGCAGAACCGAGAAGGCCTTCTTAAGCCCCACCCTTAGAACTGACATCCTGTCACTTCTGGTCTCACTTTGCCTCCTGAGGGAAGAACTTCAAAGTTACACATCAAGGGGCATGAAGGAGGGGTTTCAAACATTCTATCAACCACACAAAATATTAAGGATAAGACTTTCTCAGTGAGATGTGGAAACATAATGTGTGTTGGATGTTGCTCATTGTACTTGCTGCCTATAGAAAAGGGCAGCATCCTGTCAGACAGTTGAGACAACCATCAGAAGAGAATGAGAGAAGCTGCTCGTGTCCTGAGTCTACTGGCCACCGTGAAGCCATCTGACCACCCTGAACACTGAACGGATCAGTATCTCTAGGCACGCTTATGACCCCTTTGTAGCACACTGTCATGAGAAACCGGTCGGGAAGCTCTGCTTTATATAGCAGTCTGATGGCCTGTCAGGTTTGGAACAACATTTATGGCAAGACTTCCGTGTTTCCAACCAAAATCTGTTGTCTACCTTGATACGATTTATTACCACTTTCGAAACAATATCCTTATTATTTACTTGTCTTTGTGCAAACCCAGAGAGACACTGCTCAGATTGTTCTTCAAAAAAAGAATCTGGACCATCTGAGCATCTTACGAAAGATGACATTGATTCATTACCTTGGTGCTATTCCACTGACCTGGGAGGAGGAGCAGGTAGTACCTAGCACTCTACATACCTAGTACCTAGCCTTGGCATGGTACTCCTAGAAGTTTGGAGATGAGCCCTATGATGAGTCAGGGGCCTTCTGCATTAAAGTAGTCAGGAATGTCTCATCCCAAGTAGAAGACAACTGACTACATCTTGTATCTTTTACAACAAAGAAGGAAGCATGATACCTGGTAGACCTCTTTGGGATCCAAAAACAATGGATTCCACACTTAGGAATACTGCTCTGGTCCATACACTGAGTAACAAAGAAGTCTTCCAGGTTTGGATGGAGCTTGGAGTCTGGGCTGCAGTGTCATTGCCATGCAATTTTGTGACCTGGTGGTGCTAGAGATGTTAATAATGGGGAAAAAATGCAGTTTAGATTTTATGGAAGGCTTCCGTGGGAGAAATATAATGCAGTCCTCTGGACTTCTGAAACAAGATCATGCCATTTACAGTGGAGGATAAAACACCTTTTGAAAGATGGCTCTATGAGCCCAGATAGTGATTGAACACTTGATGGGGTGATACCAAGTAATCATGTGTCTCTAACTGCCCATGATGACATAAGTCCTCTTGGATCTTTAGTCATAAAGTCAGGTGGGTCCAGCAAATTCTTTGGGAAATGGAAATAATACACCTGGAACCAAGCCTGAGCAAGGCCAGAAAGCATGAACCCAGAGCCCATGCTCCCCACCACAGTTGCACCAGGACCCTTCCATCTCACATGTCAGAAAACTGAAGAGGAGGAAAGGATCTAGCTTGGTTTACAGAAAAACTGTCTCAGTATGGGGGTGCAAACCAAAAATGGACAGCAGTTCCATGACAGACTTGCTTTGGCCTTGAATGACAGTGAAGAGGGAAAATCTTCTCAATAGGAAGACTTTTCTTTTGACTAATAGTATCAATTGGGGGACACCAGAAAGTTATTCTACCTGAGTAGATCCCTTCTTGAACTTCACTCTTAGCATTTTATTCTTTTTTTAAAGTACTTGTCCCTGAATGTCCCCTAAATTATCTCTTGGGTCTTCATCTACTACCCACTCAAAAGGGAAACTCTGAGAATAGTATGTTTTATTGTGACTGCTGCAATATGAACAATCTTATTAATTTAGCCAATGGTTATTTCTTAGCAGCTCATATTACTGGTGGGAAAGGACACAGTACAAATAAGTTGATTGTAGTCAGGGATACAAGGGAGATCCTAGGAAAGGGTAGAAAGTAGAGGCAGGGCAGATTGAGAACTCAAGCAGATTTTGATTTCTTCATAAATGTAACTTGGGTGAGTCATAACAGGGATCTTATCCATTCTCATCTTTGAAATGGTCTACACTGCTTAGCTTAGTACTGACCTTAGAGGCTGATGAAATTTGATCTTTGTCAGGAGACACAATCGAGTGCTTATCTTTATATTTGGGGTGTGTGTGTGTGTGTGTGTGTGTGTGTGTGTGTGTGTGTGTGTGTGTGTGTTTGAACATAATAAAATATCTCAGCTACTATGTAATGCCTGGGAAGATAGTTTATGCCTTTGATGGTTTTTCTGGCCAGTTCTCAATGGTAGTAAAGCATCCTTCATTCTTGTGAACAGACTTAGAATTATTCTCCATGAAGGATTTACTTTTGACCTTATGTCATTTTTCAAACCAACTAAGTGGCTCTTTCCATAGAACCCTGCAGCTCTCCCTGAACTCTGATTTCTAGTCATAAAATAATATGTCAATTGGGTTTAGCGCCAACTTATTGATTAGTGGCACGGCTGTGAATAGTCCGTCAATAACAAATTGCAATGATAGAGTAGACCATCATTATGAGCAAGGTCCTTTCAGAGAGCTACCAGTGTAACTCGGTATCACTCTAACAGCAATTCTTCATTAATGACTGATGTCATAATTGATGCCTACCTGAACTATAGCACCTGTTCCGTGACTTTCTGCATCTGAACTCTCCATTTTACCTTTTTTTAAAATTACACGAAAACTCTATACAATGTAGCAGTTATACATTTCGGATCCACTAAATTAAGAAAAATACATGTGGACAAAAGTTATTATGAATTCAGTGATGCTTTTACATGTATTTACGAACAACATGTATTTTAAGTAAGGGTACATATATATGGGGACATCGTATTTATGTTGTCTACGACATACATAAGAACATAAGTTCTTGGAACATAAGTTCCATACATGGAACAGAAGTGCTTTAACTCCTTGCAAAAGTCCTGCTGCCTCCCATTGGCTGAAGCAGACAACTTGGGAACCAAAGTTTACCAGAATTAGGAGACATTGCTCAGCAACGTGTTTCAAGAGCAGGTTTTAGTTTTTAGCTTGCAGACAGTCTTGCAGAATAAAGCATGTTTCCACCACCAGTGTGTCTTGTTCTAAAACGTATCCAGGCCTCTGCTACAGTTTCATAGGCAGCCAGCCAAGAAGTTAGGAGCTTACTTGTGTAAATAATTGAGAGGTAGATGAGGGGAGCAATGCTGTAGTAATAATCTAGTTAGTTTTGGGGGACATAAGCCATTTTTTAAAAAATCAAAACACTTCCTTTATAAAGGGCTATAAAGAGAGTAGACGAACAAGGAAGAGTGAATTTGAAGTGTATTCTCCACTTACCAATATGCACGAAGAGTTTCAAAACATCATTGGACAGTATTTCTGAAATTTTGTTTAAAAAAACAGAAGTCTGGTATATATTCTTAAGTCTCCCCAAATGATTTTCCTTATTATTTATAAGTGTCAGTGTAATTTTACACTTGCAATTGAGAGGACACATATTTCTATGCAGACAACATTCTTGACTCACCATCAAAGGGATGCAAGCTTTGTGCTCTTCTTAAGGAGGGAGTGTGGGGGCTCCTTAACTGTGAGTCTTTGAAAGGGGTCAATAGACCTGTTCCTTGGCATTATCATCTCAATCCCAAGCAGGTATTCTGCAACAAAGACCTTCATATTCCTTTCAGCCTCTTTTACCTTAACTCCCCACCCCCACCCCGCCACCAAATTCTCTGAGCTCTATCTGAAAAATATGAAGGTGCAAATGTGAAACAGCTTAATTTTGTACAAAGCATTTCCAAACTGGTTTATTTATAAAACATGTAACATGTAATGTTTATGTACCTCTATTTACTTAGTATCTCTTCTTTTCATTTCATAAAACAGATTTGTACAGAATGGTCTATGAAAATTGGCTACCTAAGCAAAAACTTAAGGCTGTGGGTCAAAGACTTGAGAAAGCGAATCACCCTATTATTAGTTTCTTTCAAATTCTTACTCTATCTTAAAATAGCCGACATATATTTTTAGTTAAAATGAATTAAAATTCATGTGGCTAAGACATGATATCAACTGAAAAAACTGAAGCTATTCCTAAGGTGTTTAATGCCAGTTTGGGGTACTTGCTATTTCAAAATAATTCTTGGTTGTATTTGGGTCACTCAGCTTTACATTTCCAATGTCAAGTACAGTGTCTGGTACAAAGAAAGAAGTAACAAAATGTTCATTTGAAGTGGCTTTTTAAATAAAATTATTTTACTTCAGGTTACTAAAAAAGTACAGAAACCATCTTTTTGTTCACATGCTTATTTTGGCTGCAATAAATTATGCTCTCCAAAAGCAAGATGTACTGCGCAATCACATCACCGGCACACATGTTTTTTTGTGAACACAGCTTCTGTAAAACGGAGAGGAAGCATTGTCAGGGTTCAGAAAATGCAAGAGTTCCAGAGTCTTTTGCACGATCTTCAATTACTAGTAAGTTTCACATTTCAATTCTCTGCAAGGAATTTTTATCTTATATTTACTTCTCAATCTATATATATATATAAATTTTTTCAAAATATGTATATATATACATACATATTTTTAAAGATTTTATTTATTTATGTGATACACAGAGAGTGAGATCACAAGTAGGCAGAGAGGCAGGTATAGAGAGAGGAGGAAGCAGGCTCCCTGCCAAGCAGGGAGCCCAATGTGGGGCTTGATCCCAGGACCCTGAGATCATGACCTGAGCCAAAGGCAGAGGCTTTAACCCACTGAGCCACCGAGGCGCCCCTCAAAATATATTCTTTTAAATACTTTTGCCCCCAAAGAATCTAACTTACAAGTTAGGCAGAAATTATTTTCCTCTCTGTATTTTGGACAACTGTACATTGGTAACAAACGTGGGAGAAACTACAAAACTTCAAATCGTTTGAAGAAACAAATAGGAAATTCATAGAACTTATTAGAAATTACCATAGAAATTAGAAAACCTCAGAAGAATACTAAGAATAGTAACTAGGAAGCAATCAGCAATTTTTTTCATCTATCACTAAATTCTAAAAAATGCTGAAATACATAAAGAACAAAGGCTTTAGAACAACTACTGAATATGATATCTTCCTCCTTGCAGATGACTGCACTTGCCTCTCCAGATCCAAGTGTTTCATTTTGCATTTGACCTTAATCCCATGTTAGTTTGACCTGCCGTCACTTTGTCAATCTATATCTGCTTCTTCAGAAAACAAATTAGTTGTTGATGAATCCCTCCCTAAGACTTTACCACTTACTATAAGTTTTATTGCCTTCCGAAACCATGGGTAAAAGAAAGCATATATCAAGGGATTCATAGCTGAATTATAATAAACACACCACACTAAAATCTCATAAACATAAGGAGGAGTTATAAAATTCATGTAAGCATCAATCACGGCATCAATAATGTATGGCAGCCAGGAGACAAGAAATGCGGCCACAGCAATGCCCAGTGTTTTTGCAGCTTTTCTCTCTCTCTTTGCTACTCGTTCCCTATAACTCTCTAAAGACGGCTGAGCTTGGCTGGCTGAACTTTCTATCTTCCTAGCCTGGTGTCTGGCCACCAAAAAGATCTTACCGTATATAAACACCATGGCGACAGTGGGTACAAAGAATAGAACGAAACAAAGTAGAACCCAGTTTTGATTCAGTGGCGCCTGACAGCCTCCCACACATGTGAGAGCAACTACTAAGTCCTCGATTCCTTCCTCATTGGCCCCAGTGTAAAAGATGGAAAAACTGTACGTGACCGAAAAGAACCAAGAGAGAACAATGCATATGCCTGACACGGAGGCAGTAAACTTGGTGGGATAGGTCAGAGGATCAGTAACCGCAATGTATCTATCAACAGAGATACAGCATAAATGAAACAAAGAAGCAAAACAGAAGGAAGTATCGAAACATGTATGAAATTTACAGTAACTGTCCCCGAAGTACCAGCAGCTCTCCACAGACCTCACTGTGCTGAAGGGCATGACGGTCACTCCCACCAGGAAGTCAGCGCAGGCCAGGGACGCGATCAGAAAGTTGGTAGGTGTGTGCAGCTGTTTGAAGTGAAGGATAGCGATAATGACCAGTAAGTTTCCAAACATGGCGAGCGCAGCCCCCAAACCGAGGACTGTGTACAGAATGGCTCGGGGACCCGGCGAGTATGCAGTTTTAACACAGGATCCGTTCACGTTCTCATAGCAGAGCTCCACCGCTGCAGGTGGGGAGGGACTGTTCACCATTGCCCTCTTGTTGGGGGTATTTTTAAATTGTCAAATTCCCTATGTCGGCAATAAAACAAGGAGATGTTAACTTCAAGAACCTCTGGGAGGGGGAAAAATCCAGTTAAAATGAAAACTAGTAACTTTTCCACCAATTTTTTTTTTGGCATAACTCTAACCTCTTGATCTTCGAAAAAGTATCCCCAAGTTTTAATATATTTAGAAGGGAATTTGTTGCACAACGCCATTAAAATTATAGCCAAGGGCATATGGGTGACTCAGTGGGTCAAGCCTCTGCCTTCGGCTCAGGTCATGATCTCAGGGTCCTGGGATCGAGCCCCACATCGGGCTCCCTGCTCAGTGGGGAGCTTGCTTCCCCCTCTCTCTCTGCCTGCCTCTCTGCTACTTGTGATCTCTCTCTCTGTCAATAAATAAATAAAATCTTTAAAGAAAACTTAAAAAATTAAAAAAAATAAAGTTATAACCAAATTTTGTACAAAATAAATAAACGGCAATGCATTTCATCCAATGATGTATATGCATAAGATATTAGATTAATATTAGATAATATTAGATTAATATATATTAGAATGTAGTTGGCTCATCACTAGAGAATCCTTTTTTGTGTTACTTTACCTTTGGAAATCTCACCTGTAATCACCTGAGTTGAAAAATAATTGGGCTACCAAGGGTTGAGTTATATTTATGAAGTTATCTCCCCTGAGTGGCCACTTTAGCAGTAATAACAAACTATACTTCATTTTTTTCAAGAAGGAAAAAATAAATTACATCCCCTTCAATATATGACCTCAAAATCCCTATAGGATAGCATGTGAGGACTGAGGAAAGATTACTCATAGATTACTTATAGTAGCTTGCTAAACTTATTTGGGTAATACAGTTCTTCGATTCCTTATATTTTTAGAGTTTTGGGGTTTTCTACCCCATTTTTTATTTCCTTGTGCTCATGGTTTGGATAGTTTGAGATGACTTGTAGAACAACTCTTACAAGGTGATAATAATATAATTTGCGTGTAAGTATTTTCCAGGCTAATGGCCAGTTTCAGATATCTAAAATCAATGAGATTGATTAAAATAAGCAATGACTCCCCTAGGCCTTCACCTCACTGTTCTTAAAAAATAGTATAGTTTTAAACCTAGCACAGAGAAGTAGGTACCCTCTGGGTACACTGGAGATGTACTTCTATATTGATCATAAAAGGAATGGATTCATTCTAAATCACCCAAAGTTCAAATGAGAATAAGTTTGTTTTTCTAGTTATTTGAGGGTTATTCTTTCTTTCCTGGAGCACGCAATCTTTTTTTTCCTTCCATTTTTTAAAATTTAAATTCAATTAATTAACATATAATGTATTATTGGTTTCAGAGGTAAAGGTCAGTGATTCATCAGTCTTATATAATACCCAGTGCTCATTATATCACAAACAGCCCTTGATGTCCATCACCCAGTTATCCCATCTCCCCCACTTCCCTTCCCTCCAGCAACCCTCAGTTTGTTTCCTATGATTAAGAGTCTCTTATGGTTTGTCTCCCTCTCTGATTTTGTCTTCTTTTAATTTTTTTCCTCTTTTCCCCTGTGATCTTGTGTTTTGTTTCTTAAATTCCACATACAAGTGAGATCATTTAATTGTCTTTCTCCGATTGACTTATTTTGCTTGGCATAATACCCTCTACTTCTATCCGTGTGGTTGCAAATGGCAAGATTTCATTTTTGATGGTTGCATAGCATTCCATTGTGTGTGTGTGTGTGTATATATATATATATATATATATATACACACCACATCTTTATCCATTCATTTGTCACTGGACATCTGGGCTCTTTCCGTCATTTGGCTATTGTGGACATTGCTGTTATAAACATTGGGGTGCACATGCTGAAGCATACAATCTTAAAACAGTTTGCAGATCTCACCAAACAATAGTTGAATAATTAATTTTTACTTTATTTAACCATGAAAAAGTATAATCTTACATCTAATCTTAATCTTTGAACTAAAGACCAGAGTACTTATATTGCCATTTATCCCATGCCATAGGTTTGACCTTGGTGGAAAGTGCAGAATCCTAGAGAGAGCTATATGCATACACGTAGGTGTGGATACTCCCTAGCTAGTAGATTTCACGAGTCTGTGCATTTTAAATGTTTGTGTGGGGTAAGTGTGTGTGTGCTGGATGCACACCCCCATGGGATTTTCCAGGTTTGCTATTCCATGAGTTTCATATCAATTCATTTTTCATTTTATTTCCCAGTTTCATGCTTTATGTAGGCCCTCACAGGTTTAATGGCATAAATCTATGTCTCATGTATACTCCTGGGGTTCCCCACGTGGATCCATCCATATGCTCACAGGTCAGTCTACCCAACAAAATCACCCTTTGATAAGCCCCATATTTTCTTTTTTTAAATTTTCTGTTTAAGATTTTATTTATTTAATTGACAGAGAGAGAGAGAGAGAGAGAGAGCAACAGGAGGAATAACAAGCAGAGGCAGAGGGAGAAGCAGGCTCTCCTCTGAGCGGGGAGCCTGACGTGGGGCTCAATCCCAGAACCCTGGGGTCATGACCTGAGCTGAAGACAGACGTTTAACCGGCTGAGCCACCCAGGTGCCCCGTAAGCCCCATATTTTCTTTTTCTGCCTCAGCTTTCCTGATGTGATGACCACATCTCTTATTTTATTCTCAGTCTGACTTCAGGAATCTCATCACTGCCACCATAGATGGTGCCCAGCCCAAAAGTCTGAGTGTCTGTGTAAAGGATACTGTCTCCCCAACCTTCAGAACTCCTCACTTCACTGGTACCCAAGTAATGCTGCTATTGGACAAAAAAACCTGAGCCCTTCCTCTGGTCTTCATACTTGGGCTTTAGAATAGCAGACTTTAGTCTTACAGAAGGTCTAAAATGTGTCCTTTCCTAGAAGCAAAGGCACTTGAGAAGTAATGAGCAGTCCTAAGAACCACATCTTGGTGTTCAGTACTTTTCACCAGTAAAATGAACTAGAGCTTCTCAAAGAAATGTTTCATTCAAGCAATGGGACAATAAAACTACAGGAAGAAACTGGAATATATTTTTATATCAGAAATTAAGAGTTTTTTTTCAAATGTTAACATTTTACAAGGACACTGTTGCTAACTTGAATAGACTCCCACTAGCCAAGTTTGGGATAATTTGAGTGCACAAAATAATGAAAGAGAGTAAAAGGTTATATAGCAGGGCGCGGGGAAATCCATGAAGACAT
The DNA here is from genome assembly GCA_002007465.1 of Ailurus styani. Classification (NCBI taxonomy): domain Eukaryota; kingdom Metazoa; phylum Chordata; class Mammalia; order Carnivora; family Ailuridae; genus Ailurus; species Ailurus styani. Next base: position 1,016,469 of record LNAC01000037.1, on the reverse strand, counting down.
ACTAATGATAGATGACAGCTAGATGAGAGATAGAAGATAGATAGATAGATAGATAGATAGATAGATAGATAGATAAGAGATAGATGAGAGATAGATAGATAAGAGGTAGAGAGATAAAATAAGGCTCTTCCCTATAGTAGAATACCAAGCACAACTGAAATTATATAAGGAGAAAAGTCCTAGAACTGGAACATCACAATTTTGAAAGCATCGTTAATATTGATTAAAGCAAGAATCATCAATTGATGCTAAATATTATAACAGGAGAGGGGAATTTTGATGAGAGTCAGGTATTTATATGGCATAAAATGTCATCTCTTAGGGATTGCTTATTAGCTACAAAAGAAAAACATAGTAGCTCTCCAGGGGAGAAATCAAAACTTGACTGGGTATCAAATTAACATCATTTGTGAAGAGGACAGGGCCACATATATCACTGGAAAGATGCCCCGAGTAGCATGCAATAAAATGTATATAGTATTCCAGCCAAGAATACATAACCAGAATCTAATGAAGAAATTTCAGACAAACCCAAGCTGAGAAACATTCTATTTTTAAAAGGTGGAAAGGGGGAAGGTTATAGTCTTCAAAAATATTTATGTAATAGAAGACTACAGGACCTTTCCAGAATAAAGGAGACAGAAGGGCAAGGCAATCAAAAGAAATATGCAGTCTTAGAATGGAATGTATTACTGGGCCAGCTGACAAAATTGGAATATGAATAGTAGGTGGAAAAAGTATTGTGTCAGTATTAAATTACTGAAATATTAAGGGCCAAAGAGCTGTGATGTATACAACTTACTCTCATATGGTTCAGGAAAAAAATTACACACGTGCATTGATAAAGTTGGAGAAAGAGAACAAATGTCAAAGCAAATAGAGCCCAAGTTTAATAGGTGAACCCAGGTAAAGAGTGCCTAAGTGTGGTTCGTACAACTTTGTGCAGCTTTTCTGTGGTTTTGAAATGATTCCCAAATAAAACCTTTCTTCGGCAAAAAGCAATTTTGAAAATTTGGACCTTCAGTGTCTTCTTTTTTATTGTATTTATTTTTATTCTTTTAAAGATTTTATTTATTTATTTGAGAGACAGAGAGAGAGAGAGAGAGAGAGAGCAAGTATAGGAAGACGGGTCGAGGGAGAGGGAGAAGCAGACTCCCTGCCCAGCAGGGAGCCCAATGTGGGGCTCGATCCCAGGACCCTGAGATCATGACCTGAGCTGAAGGCAGACACTTGACCAACTGAGCCACCGGGCACCCCTCATATTGGCATAAAAGGAGGGTAGGATATTTGCTGCTGCAGCAATCACCCCGGGCCGTGCCAGGCAGTGAGCACAGTAGAGGTTACTGCTAGAATCCTTGAGCCAGTAGCAAAGGTTAAACCAAATGTTATTGGACTTAGTCGGATGAAGGTAGGATTTCTAAAGGTTCCATTTTCTCAGAAACGAAGCACCACCACTGAGAAGAGAATCCTAACCAGCTAAGGTCCTGGCTGAAGGCAAAGGAAGGTGGAATTGGTGGTGGGAAAGAAAGAAAATACAAATGTCAAACACATCCCCATGACCAATTAAAGAAAAGGGGATTGTTGCACTTAACCTGATTTTCCAAGCTTCTTAATTTTAAAATGTTTTGTATAATTACTTTTTTAAAAAATATCTTATTTAGTTATTTGACACAGAAAGAGAAAGAGAGAGAGAACTTGCACTTGAGAGCACACACGCACAAACAGGGGAGGAGCAAGCAGAGGGAGAGGGAGAAGCAGGCTCCCCGAGGAGTAGGAAGCCAGATATGGGGCTCCATCCCAAGACCCTGAGATCATGACCTGAGCCAAAGGCAGATGCTTAACCAAATGAGCCACCCAGGTACCCCTATAATTACTTTTTTCATTTCTTTTATCTCCCTCTATTTCACTACTTTATATAGGGTGTTTAACTTCATAATTTAGTCTGTAAGTCATTGACTATTGAGAGAGGATTGTATGTCATCCAGAAATCGAGAACCTGGAGCTGGAAGCAATAATTGGGAGGACTGAGTTGCCACTTGCATAAGAGGTGAATGTGTGGGGGGTTATTTAAGGAATATTATGTGAAGAGAAAAAGAAGCACTTTGAAATGTTAAGTATGGGGAAAGGAGAATTTTGACTGTAGAGGACATGTATTAATTCAAATGCTCAGTATTCAAATATTCTTCCTATCGTGAAGCTACCAAGCAAGGGGAAATCAAGACCCGTGTTAAGACCCTCTCCCTACAACACTGGCTGAAGTGTGAATGCATGTATCCACTCAGAACTCGGGTGACAGTCTTCACAGCAGCAGCAGTGGAGTCAGAAGAGCAGTGGTAATGTTGTCCTGGGTTCGAGGCGGCAGAGGTCATCTGAGACTGAAAGTTCCTGTGGTGGAATCTTCCTTTGGTTCCTCTCTGAACCTTGTTCTCCTGCCTTCCTGGAGATGTGGGCTTCTACCGTAAACCTTTCTAATGAGCTAAATTTCTGCATGAAACCATTTAAAAATGGATTCAATGTTATGAGTGAGAAAGAATGAGAATTCCAGAATTCCAGGATGATTCCTTGCTTTGGGGCCTACATAACCCAGAGGGGGACCCAGCTGGGTAGGGGGTGGGATGCGGAGAGGATTTTCAAGTGGACTTGTTGAAGCTGAGATGCCTAGGGACAGTCAAACTGGGAAAGGTCCAATGGACAAATGGATAGATCTGTGTAGAAGCAAAAGACTAGAAAGTGTTTTCGGGGACTGTCATATGTCATAATCGGTGACTGAGGGAACTAACAGTGCTAAGGTAATGATTATTTATTATGAATCGACTGTGTGTCAGGCATCTATTAAGTGTCACTATACCACAATAAAACTGCAAGTCTGTAAATGACTTTACAATTCCACGTATGGCCTGAATAAAATTTTCCAAGAGGCTGGATTCATTTTATAGAGCATTGAACAAATTAGGTGTAATAATGGTTCTGAACTTTCTGTTATTAGATTCTTTCTTGACCAAAATCTTACTGATACAATATTTCCCATCACATAGTTCAAATAATACTATAAGTTTTTTTTTCAACAATTTAAGAAATTTCCCTTTCTTGACTTATCAGTGTTGAACATACCTTCAGTTGGGATAGTTTCTTTGATTTGAAGAAAAAACTGTTTCTAAACACTATTTTCTTGGTTTTGAGAGAACTTAAATTATAATCTGGAAACAGATACTTAACAATAATTTAATGAATATAATACGATATAATATAATATACTTGAAAATAATATCCCCAAAATAATAGGTAAAAGTATGAAGGAGAAGGGACATATTAACTCATTATCTCTTGGCATGTCTTTCTTTCTTTCTTTTTTTTGGTTAGGCCTTAAGAATCATTTCATTATTTTTTTAAATTGTGTTATGTTAGTCACCATGCAGTACATCATTAGTTTTTGATGTAGTGTTCCATGATGCATTGTTTGGGTATAACACCCAGTGCTCCATGCAGTCAGTGCCCTCCTTAATACCCATCACGGGGCTAACCCATCTCCTGACCCCCCTCCCCCTGAAACCCTCAGTTTGTTTTTCCGAGTCCATAGTCTCCCCCTCTGATTTCCCTCTCTTCATTTTTCCCTTCCTTCTCCTAATGTCCTCCATGCTATTCCTTATGTTCCACATAAGTGAAACCGTATGATAATTGTCTTTCTCTGCTTGACTTATTTCACTCAGCATAATCCCCTTCAGGCATGTCTTTCTTGGTGAACTATTTCAATAATAATGTCTCCATTCTGTTTTTTTACGACCCTCTCATTTTTACCCATACTCTGCTGCCCCTTAGTGGTCGCTCTGAGCAATACTGGGCTGACCAAACAAAAGCCAAGTAGGTAAATGTCCAGAACTAAAGTGTCTATTTAAAAATAAGCTCCTTCTCCCCACAAAATTAGCCCCCTACCCCCATTAATGAGCCCCAAACACTTTGAAAGCCTGTCAGTTAGGTGGCCATCTACTCTCTCCCTTGCAAGCCACCCCTCCATAGAAACAGAAAATTTTTTCAAACTTTGGTCTTCATTAGAATCACCTGAGGTTCTTAAGCACTCCAGGCTCTCCCCTCAGAAGTTCTCATCTCCGGCGTTGAAGTAAAACCTGAAATATGCTTTTTAAACCAAGCATCCCATTTGATTTTGTAATTCTTCTCCAGGGGAGTTAGCGCAGTTATCAAGGACAGAACTCTAAACTTAGGTCAGATAATTCAGGTCTGAGACGCCTGGGTGGCTCAGTTGGCTAAGTGTCTGCCTTTGGCTCAGGTCATGATCCCAGGGTCCTGGGGATCGAGTCCCACATAGGCCTCTCTTCCTCTACCTGCTACTCCCCCTGTTCGTACTGTCGCTCTCTGTCTCTGACAAATAAATAAATAATCTTAAAAAAAAAAAGTGGGCGCCTGGGTAGCTCAGTGGGTTAAAGCCTCTGCCTTCGGCTCAGGTCATGATCTCAGGATCCTGGGATCGAGGCCCGCATCGGGCTCCCTGCTGATGCTTCCTCCTCTCTCTCTGCCTGCCTCTCTACCTACTTGTGATCTCACTCTCTGTGTGTCAAATAAATAAATAAAATCTTTAAAAAAAAAAAAAGAGAGAGAGAGAGAGAGAGAGAGAGAGAAAATTCAGGCCTGTTCATTCCACTCATACTTGCTGAGCCACTTCTAGTACCATTTATCCATGCTAGGTGCTAAGAATGCAGACAAAAGCCACAATCCCTAGCCCAAGTAAATTCATAGTCTAGTTTGGGAGAGGCCAAGCAAACACAGGGCTCAGAGATAAGAACTCGGGAAAAACAGAAGGAGGACGAGTACTCTGTACTCGGAGAGCGGAGGAGGGGTGGGGTGGCCGGAGCACTCTGGAGAGAGCCTGGTTGACCGCATTTACCTTTAGAAAGCTCTCCAGGCAGGGAGTCTGAATTGAGTTAGTAAGAACAAGTGGCACTTCAGTTTCCCATTTCTGTGCCCCTACACACATCTCCAGACTCTCTGAGCTTCCGTTGGTCATTTGCATAAGAAAAGGACAGGTTATGTGCCTGTGGATTTGAAACTGTGTAGCTGTTTCTGGTGCTTTTCACTTTTTCTTGACAGTGTGCTTAACAGTTTAGAGTGTTTGCAGTGTCTGTGATAGGTAAGGTAAGACCCCAAGCTGCCATTCACTGACTCCACAAAGATCCCCCCAATCTTTTATGGTCCCATTTATACATAGGATCTAGATGCCTTAGGAAGAGCCACTTGCTATTCTTCCAGCTTAAATAGGTAAGCTCCCCCCTGCTCACTGAATTTCCTTAATAACTTCACAATCATCTACCAAACAGGAAGCTGTAATGCATTTTTGCTGAGCCTTGTCATTGATCACGGAACTTCGGTTAAACCCAAGAAATGTTCCAATGGAAAATAGGATGAGACAGTGTGAGATGAGAGGAAATGGGAAGAGCGAGATAGAGTGAAGGGGTAAGGAGAAGAAGACAGAGGAAAGGATGGTCCTTCTCCCTCTTCACAGCCCAGCACTGCCACCGTCTCCTCTTGAGGTCCCTCTTAAAGCAAGCTTGCCATCGATGCACAGTGTGGTTATTTGCCCACAACTCCGGGAATAATGAGAACTAACAGTCGCGAGGCACTCTCACAAAGGAACCTTTACGCTGTTTGCTCATTTAATCAGCACAACTCTAGGAGGTAATATTATCATTTCTACCTGACATGGGGAAACTAAGGTACAGGCTTTGAGTAACTACCCCGAATCCACAGAGAGGAAGTGGCAGAAGTAGGATTTGAATGAACTCGTGTCTTTGATTTCTACTCCTTCTGTAAGCTACAGGAAGTCAAAGGCTATTCAGGACCCTTTTATCTCTATCTTCCTCAATTCAGTGACTTGTGAAAACTGAGACATGAAAATTATGTTAATGACTTCAAGAAGAAAAAAAGGAAGTTGGAGGGAAGTGGTTTAGCAAGTTTTGAGGACAAGAGTCATGGGACTCGTAACTGGGAATATTCAAAGCCAAGACTCAACTGATTATCTCCTAAACCGTGCCTAAGCTGACTATTGCAGAAAGTTCTTCACTATTTTTTAACATGTACACTTTTTAAAATAATCTTTGATAATCTTTCATTCTATCCTTAACACCATATTTTTTTAAATTGAGATCTAATTGACATTAAGATGGCATTAATTTTAGGTATACAATGGAACAGTGATGAGAACTTTTAACATGTACTCTCTTAGCAACTTTCAAATACACAATACAGCAGTATTAGCTATAGGCACCATGCTTCCCTGGACTTATTTATTTTATAACTAGAAGTTTGTAACTTTTGACCACCTTCACCCAATTTGCCCACCTCCTACCCTCCTGCCTCTGGCAACCACCAATCTATTCTCTGTGTCTACGAGTTAATTTTGAATTCTACATGTAAGTGACATTGTAAAGTTTTTGCCTTTCTCTATGTGATTTATTTCATTTAGCATGCTTGCCTCAAGTTCCACCCATGTTGCAAATGGCAGAATTGCCTTCTTTTTATGGTTAAATAATATTCCATTGTATGTATACCACAATCTTTCATGCATTTATCTATGAGTGAACACTTAGGTCTTTCCCATGTCTTGGCTATTGTGAATAATGCTTCAGTGAACATGGGGTGCAGATATCCTATCAAGCTAGCAATTTTGTTTCCATCAGATAAATACCCACGAGTAGAATCACTGGATCATATAGTGATTTTGTTTAATTTTTTGAGGAACCTCCATACCTTTCTCTATACTAGCTGCACCAATTTACATTCCCACCAACAGTGCATGAAGGTTACCTTTCTCCACATCCTCACCGACACTTGTTATTTCTTGATTTTTGATAATGGCCATTCTAACAGGAGTAAGGTGGTATGTCATTGTGGTTTTGATTTGCATTTCCCTGATGATTAGCAATATTCAGCACTTCCTGTATCTGTGCCTTGGTCTTCTTTGGGTAAATGTATATTCAGATCCTCTGCACATTTTTTAATTGGATTGTCTTTTTGCTATTGTCAAATAAGTTCTTTGTATATTTTGATAACAACCCCTTGTCAAATATATGGTTTGCAAATACTTTCTCCCATTCCATCGGTGTCCTTTTCATTTTATTGATGATTGGGTTGCTGTCCAGAAGCTTTTTAGTTTGATGCGGTCCCACTTGTTTATTTTTACTTTTGTTGTTTTTGTTATCCACTCCAAAAAGTCATTGCCAAGACTGATGGCAAAGAGCTTACTCCCTAAGTCTTTTCCTAGAAGTTTTATGGTTTGGGGTCTTATGTTCAATCTTTCTGCATGTGGTTGCTCAGTTTACCCAAGACAATTTATTGAAAAAGGTATTTTTTCCCTATTGTATATTCTTGAATCCTTTGCCATCAATTAATTGATCATACATGCATGGGTTTATTTCTGGGCTCTGTATTCTGTTCCATTGATCTAGGTGTCTGGTTTTATGACAATACCATACTGTTTTGATTACTCTAGTTTTGTAATATACTTAGATGCTTAAACTTTTAAAGACTGTATTCTAGAGTAATCTCACCACAAACCTGAATGTATTGAAATCATTCTCTATTCAACTCCAAAGACCAAAGAGTTATTACCCCAGGATCAAATATAACCCCAACCCACGGTATCCCCACTCTATCCTACCCTGTTCCCTGACTTTCCATGTACTCATTTATTTTCAAAGAGGAGATGGTTTTATTTTTTCTCATAGATCTTGGTAAAAGAAAAAATTGAATGATTTAGAAGTATCTAAGGAAAGAGTTAAAAACTTAAAGTCTGCCTATGTATATGTTTTCCAGATGTTATCGTTTCTCTCTCTTCCTTCTTCTGTCTCTATATATTTCCAAACTGGTTTCATAACGCATATTGCATTTTTAACTAGATTTTCATACATGGCAAACATCTTGCATGTCGGTAGTATCAATCTGGTACTACTAACCATACAAATGTATTTATATTACAATATGTTATCATGTATTAAGTCATTTAGTTTTCCCAGTAAGCCTACAAGGTAGATACACCCGTATTTCCCAGGTAAGAGACCTGGGGCGCAGGAGTGACTTGCCCAGCATTACACATCTGTAAGTGCTGGCACTGAGGTATGAGCCCAGGCAGCCTGAATCCAGAGCACAGACTTTTAACCACCACACTACATTCTGCCTCTTCGTTATCTTTGTTAATGCCACATTGTTATGTGTGTGAATATCCTTCACAAGTCCCACCGACAGGTTATTTGTGTCGTTCCTAAATGTTTGATACCTTAAATGATACTGTAATAGATGTCATTTCATTATAGTTATCCAAGCATTTCCTCGGTGCAATCTCTAAAGGGGGGGTTGATGGGCTGAAGAATTAGTACACTGCATTTAAACGTTTGCAGAAAGCCTGCGTCCATCTGTACAGCCACCACTTTGTAAGAGTGTCCATTCCCCCATCCTACACCTGTCCGCACTGTGTACCATCATTCTCTCTCAAATTGCCAGCCTGTTTGGTCTAACAGTGCTGGACTTGACCTGAGCTCTGTGATCTTGAAAAAACAGCGATGGCTAAGGTCCTCACACCTTTTGCATTCTGGGAAATGACTTATTGCAGTAACCACCCATCCTCCTATGACACAGATATGGCTCCCAGATTTCCCCGGTTTACATAAGACAAGGCCAGAAAGAAAAGGTCAAATTCCCATTCTTTGCCTCATAAATGATTAGCTGAACTACTGGTCTCTACAGATCAGTTGGAACAAAATGCATCTTAACTAAACTTTGCTTAAGATTCTGTCCTTCCCCAGGTGCCTGAACTTTGGTCCTCCCTCAGCCTGGGCCAGCACACAGCCCGCCCCTCCTTAACAGCCTCTCTGGAGAAGAGACGGGCTTCAGGGTAAAACATTTTCTGATCCTGTCATTCCTGTTCAGAACAAATAGCCACACCCAACTCTTTCCAGTCTTGCTGACTCCTGTTTATCAAAGAAAAATCCTATAGCTTACCTCCTGAGATATTTGCAGATCTTATGGTCAGAGAGTTCTCTCCATCACAAGAGTCTCTTCCCCTCATTGCAATAAGTTTTAAGTTAAGTGTCTCCTTCCTAAATCCATATTTGTTTTTCATTCAGCAGATTGAAACAATGACAACAAAACAGCTTGTTTTAGTTCACTTTTCTTTATGTAATTTTGTTTGCTTTTCAAGTATGATTATTGGCTATTTATTTTGGTGGCTTCTCATACAGTTTATAAATCTCCCCAGATTTGTTCAGTCCCAGGTGACTGTAGCCATTTGTCCCCAGGAGAGCCAGCCACTGGAGACAGTTCCACACTGCTGGGTCTCTCTGCATGCTTACCATGGGTGTGGGTTTCTGCAATGCCTTCTTCACGTACCCTGAGCAAGCTACAGCAGCTCAGTACACAGCTCCAAGCCAGTCTAATCCACTGAGGCCATGGCTGGCTTTCCCCTTTCTTCCTGAAACAATGTACAGTTCTACTTTTTGGATCTGACCCTCTAGAACCTGAGGAACACCACCTGAAACTGTAGGGGGACTTAATGCCCCGCAGGGTGAACTTTGATCCATGAGAAGCAAGAGGAGGGAAGGAAGCCAAAGTAAATACCCCCCCCCCCATTTACCCTCTTCCTTTGCATTGCCCCAGATTTTGTGCCAAGGCACAGGGGTTATCCAGAAGGCCTATCTGGACAGCCAATCTGGAAGTTGTCCCAAGTCACTGGTCCCAACTGACTAAGCCATGGGGTGCCTGGGTGTCGAGCGTCCGCTCTTGGTTTCTGCTCAGGCTGTGATCTCAGGGTCATGAGATCAAGCCACACACCAAGCCCCACATGGGGCTACTCACTCAGTGGGGATTCTGCTTAAGATTCTCTCTCCCTTTCCCTCTGCCCCTCCCGCTTATACTCTCTCTCCCTCAAAGAAATAAATCAATCTTTAAATATGTATAACGGACTAAGCCATGCTTTCTTGGTGATCTACCACGTTCTCCCTCCTTTCCTGCCTTGCTTCCCCTTTCACCTTATACTTGCTGCCCTAGGATTACTGTAAAGCTTTGTTATGAGGGATTCGGGGCATAGGAGAGATGTTGTTTAAAGGGACAAACCTGCAACTAGTAGATAAGTAAGCCCTGGAGATCTAATGCACAGTATATTGATTATAGACAACAATACTGTATTATAAACATCAAACTTGCTATTAAGAAATGATCAAAGAAGACAATTTAAGTGATAAACACAGTCTCTATCACTTCATGAAGTGAACAGTCTCCTTTCAGAGAACTATAAAGTAGGGAAGAAGGCAGAAAACTTTTCTAAAATGAAGAGTAAAGAACAACAAAAATATCCGATTGCTGGAGCCAGAGTCAGCCTCGTTTGGGGTGAGGAGGCCCAGAGGATTGGCTTTTGGGGACTGGCTGACTAGAAATACTGCTTTCCTGGTCAAACAGATCATATACAAGGATTCAAAACTTAATGTAACTTTTGGTTTGCTGACATGGCATCCTGGATAGGAGTGGCTTAATATTGGGCTTAGAGATTTATTTTAACATCTTTAAGACCCAAGATCTTCATTACTGCCACAGCAAAAAAGATATGGTAATTATGTAACAAAATCCGGGTGTTAGCTAACAATACAATGGCAATTATACTGCAATACACAAATGTATGAAATTAACATGTCTTACATCTCAAACTTACACAATGTTACATTTCAAATATATTTCAATAAAAAGTGCTTTAGTATGTAAAATTTGCCTTAGGCTCTATTTTTTAGGAAACGTGAGCTAAGAAACTTCTGTGAATTGTCTATTCTGAACTTTCGATCATCTTCCTAGTGTGATGTGTTAGGCTGTTTTCTAAGCACAGAAACTGAAGCGGGGAACAAGACAGGTTGGGAAGAACGCTCAAAGGAGAGGGGAATTAGGAAAGTCGGATGAGCAAGGACAAAACTAAGAATGTGATCTCCCCTGGAGACTTGTTTCAGTCCTATCTCCAGGAGAGGATCAGGAGCACAAGCAGCACTAAAAAGTCAGTTCCACCACCAGCCCAGGAGTTGGTGTCAATCAGTGTTTGCCAGAGTCTGTGGGTCAGGGAACATTGCCTCCTGAGTGGGGCAGCTCCCCCTCTGGCCAAAGGCAATTCTGCAGAGAAGGCCGCTGTGGTTCCTTCTGAGGGGTACAGCACCTGTGGTTCGGTTACCGGCAGGTAAAGGGATCTGGCCAGAGCCCCTACTATGCGAGATTTGTCTTTCTTACAGATGATAATGGGATGTAAATCATTTGTATTAGAACCTGCAAATATTTTCTCTTCATTCATCATTCTCTTCCACTTTGTTTATGATTTTAATGAACAGATGACACATTTTTGTGAGAAGGGGCTCGGAATATGCCACTCCAAAATATACCACTTTGGCATAAAGATTGTTTTAAGCTGAAGATATTTGAGATTCAACGGATGAAAAAAAGGGAGGGCGGGTCCTTTTCAAAGCTTCTCTTATCTGACTAACGGCAACAACTTCCGGGAAATAAGACTGTTGTGAAAATGAGAACCGGAATATAACCTACCCCAAATCCTCTCTCCAGGGAAGTTTTAAGACTGCCCGGACCTGTATTAGATAAACATTATCACAAACTTTCTTATCTCCAGCCTGTTCTCCTAAAAATCTATTTGTTTTTTCTGACTTTGTCTATTTGTTTTTCTCAAAAGAAGACTTTTTCTCTTCTGTACCTTTCCCTACTAAATTAGGTATATAAGCCTTCATCGCTATCCCTTTGTCAAGCCAGCTACTTCTTTTGCTGGCTCCTATATGCATGCAAAATCAACCTTGTTGCCCTGCTAATCTGTCTTTTATTGCTTTAGTTCACAAACCTCAGATACTGAACTTAGGAGAGTAGAGGAAAAGCTTTTTTTCCCCTCCCCTATATGTGTCATAAATATAAATCGTTCTCTAAGTTTTCTGCTTTCTTTGTCTTTTTCACTCCAAGATGAAAAAAAATCATTCAGGTGAAAAGGATATGATATAGGTCACAAACTTGGATCTACACACAAAAAATAAAGAAATTCAGAAATAGAATATATAAAGATAAAATAATTTTTTCTCTCATGTTAAGCTGCTCTACAAGATGGATGGCTTTATATCAAAAATACAACAATAATGAAAGAAATGAGAAGGAGGACCTAGGAATACACTGTTACAATGTCTTCAGAAACATACTACTTGAAGGTAAAATCAGATTAATTTTTAAAAGTAGAATTAGTTATTTCTTTAAAAAGNGCCTGGGTGGCTCAGTGGGTTAAAGCCTCTGCTTTCGGCTCAGGTCATGATCTCAGGGTCCTGGGATCGAGGCCCGCATCGGGCTCTCTGCTCAGCAGGGAGCCTGCTTCCCCCTCTCTCTCTGCCTGCCTCTCTACCTCCTTGTGATCTCTCTCCCTCTGTGAAATAAATAAATAAAATCTTAAAAAAAAAAAAAAACTTTATAAAAAAAGCTATTAAAAAATAAAAAAATAAAAAAATAAAAGTAGAATTAGTTATTTCTTTAAAAAGGCATATATAATAAGTCAATAGAGGAGATAAAATAGAATGATTTCAAAATGCTAAAACCAGGGAAGAAAGAAAAAGGAAAACAACAAATGGAACAAATAAATAATGATTAGAAAGCTGGTAGATTTTAACTCAACCATAGCAATAATAACTTTAAATGTGAATAACCTCTACATATCAGTTAAGATCAAGTGGAATTTGAAATTAAAGATAATATGTTTATGATAGCAACAAATGAAGAAATTACATATGACTCAAAATTTGTGAAAATACTAGAAATTATAAAACACTGATAAAAAATAAAAGTAAATATTAATAAGTAAAGAGGTACATGCATTCATGAATCGGAAGTCTCATTATCATCAATTCTGCTCAGCATATTCTATAATTCAATGCAGTCCCCACCAAAGGTCCAGCCAAATTTTGTAGGTGTCGATTAGCTGCTACTAAAATTTGTATAGGAAGTCCAAAGAATTAAAATAGCCAAAATGACTCTGGAAAATAAAATAATAAACCAGAGACTCACATTACCCAAAACTTACTCCAGAGTTTTATTAATTAAAACAGCATGATGTTGGTGAAAAAGTAGACACATAGATCAGTGAAACAGAATAGAGAGAACAGATATAGAAACACAAACATAGGCAAGTGATTTTTGACAAAAATGCAAAGGCAATTCAATGGAGAAAGGATAATTTTTGTGTATAAATGGTGTTAGAATAATTAGATATCCGTAGAAAAAAAATAAATAAAAAAGAACTTTGGTACAACCCTCAGACATAATACAAAATTAATTCAAAATGGATTATAGACCTAAATATAAAAGGTAAAAGTATAAAAATTCAAGAAGAAGATATAAAAGAAAAATCTATATAACTCTGGGTTTGGTGATGAAAGATTGAACAGTAAAAAAAAGCATGATCTACAAAAGAAAAATTTGGCAAATTGGACTTCATCAAAATTAAAGATTTTTGTCTATGAAAGACACTGCAAGGAAAACAAAAAGACAAGCTGTAAAATGGGAGGAAAAACTTGCAAAAGACATGTTTAATAAAGCACCAAAACATATGAAGAACTTTTAATACTCAACAGTAGGAAGACAACTCAACAACAACAAAAAATGGGCAAAAGATCTCAACAGACACCTCACTAAAAAATAAGTATGGATTTCAAATAGGCATATAAAAAGATGATCAATATCATTATGGAAATGAAATTGAAACCACAACAAGATGCCACTATAATCTATTAGAATGTAAATTGAAATTAAATTAGAAATTTAAAAAGAAAATCTAGCAATATCAAATGGTGACAAGGATTTAGAGCTGCAAAAATCCTCATTCACCACTGGTGAGAATACAAATAATATAATCGTTTTGGAAAACAATATGACAGTTTCTTATAAAATTAAACTCATACTTACACAACTCAACAATCTTACTTCTAGATATTTACCCAAGTGAATAGAAAACTTACATATTGTTATCAACACCTGTATACAGATATTCATAGAAGCTTTATTAATAATTGCAAAAAGTTGGGAACGGCCAGTAAGTGAATGAATAAACAGCATTATATCCAAACAAGGGAATACTACTCAGCCTTGGAAAAGAACAAACTATTGATTTATACAACATTGCAGTTGTATTTAAAAGAATGCTGGTAGGTTGTGCGACATCTGTCACTCCACCGATTACCAGGGTGGGTTCCGCTGATCCAGCTGGCTTGGAGTGTATCCCCTTCCTCCCTTATAGCTCCATGTGCATTCTTCTTGAAGCAGTGCTCTGGGTTGAAGAATATGACCTTCCCGAACAGAGGAGGATTGGTCTTGGTCAGAGGTATATAAGTAGCTCCCTTCCCCTGCTAGAACCTCCACACAAGCTCTCAAGGTCTGTTTGTAGGAGAAAGTAGGATAGTCAAGCGTCTAAGACTCCAGGAACATCCAAATGAAGTCCTGCAGATAGCAGTCTGCCTTTCTAAAACTAAAAATTAAAAAATAATTTAAAAGCAAAAGAATTCTGCCTAAAGAAAAAAGTCAGACTCAAAAGACTGCATATTGTATGATTGGATTTATATTTTGGAAAACAGAACTAGAGGGACAGGAAACATAAGCAGTTGACAAAGGTTGGGGAGGAGTTGACTAAAAGTTCTAGCAAAAGGGAATTTTTAGGGAGATAAAACTGTTCTGTGGGTACTGGGGTGATATATACATGACTCCACTCATTTGTCAAAAATCCGTAGACCTGTCTATCACAGAGAGTCAACCTGACTCAAATTTAAATTAAAAAATCAACCAGTTGGTGACTCCCAGGTGGAATGCATGTGAAAAATGAATCTAATTGCAACACAAATATAGTATAACTTCAGTGAAGGGAGTGGGAAAAAAGAACTGATCTTGGTAATTTTGGAAAACATTGTTTTGACTCAATACTGTAAGGCAAAAGACAAAAAGAATTTCTCATAAACACTGTCTTCAAGTTTTTCTCGCACAGAAGTATGGATTAAGAATTCTGAAACTATTGGGCTCCTGGGCGGCTCAGTTGATTACACGTCCGACTCTTGATTTCGGCTCTAGTCATGATCTCAGGGTTGTAAGATCGAGCCCAGCATTGGGCTCTGCACCGGGCATGGAGCCTGCTTAAGATTCTCTCTCTCCTTCTCCCTCTGCTCCTCGCCACCCTGCCTCTCTTTAAAAAAAAAGAAAAGAAAAGAAAAAAGAATTCTGAAACTGCATTGTACAAGTTGAATTATAGATAATAAGAGCCAGGTTCCTCACTATTAGAGAAATATGTTAGCAATAAGGAAGCAGGGGAGGGTAGAAATACCCCTGCAATGTCAGATTAGAGTTTGAAATATCTATGTGAACTCATGTTGATTGATAGGTAGATAGATAGATAGATGGATAGATCGATCAATCCTCATATGGGGTAAACATGAGTTAATATACATAGATTTGCTGGCTCTGTCCACTGAGAGGGCATAGAAGTAATGATACCCCAGTACAATGAGAAGACTAGCACCCAAATCTTGGTTTCTAAATATAATTTTTCACTAAAAGGAATAATGGCTCCAAGTAAAATGACTGAGCCTGGGGCACCTTGTTGCATCAAGTAAGGAAGTGCTAGGAAAAAAAATAAGCAAAGGAGCTAACCTAAAAATATTCCTAATGGTGAAAAGGTAACTTAATTATAACCTAAAGAATAAAATAAATATCCATAAATCCATACGGATATAAACAAATTATTGAAAAAATAAATCAACTTGGGAGAAGTGATAAATATTCATTACAGAAGAAATTTAAAATCACCTTTAGAACACAACAGCAACAACTGTTGTAGGCAAAAATATTGATGAATGCTAAAATCAGTGAGCAAAACTTTAAGGAAAAAGCAGAGATGCACTTAGTCACAAAGCATCTCTCTCCAAATATTTACTAATTATTGTGGTAGTTTCAACATATGTCCATGAATTTTTATTATTCCTCCCCTCTGGAGGTGGAACTCAATTCTCCTCTTGATTGCGAACTGGATTTGGTGATCCTCTTTTAATGGATATAGTATGGCAATGCAAAAATAGTAACTTCGATTTGGAAAAAACTCACAGACATCACCTTTACCAAGTAATCAAGGTTAACGTCACTAGTAACAGACCATGCTGATAAAATGTACCCCAAAAAATGATATAATGAGAACATTCTACCTCCGTGGTATTCCTTCCAAAAATCTATAGCCCAGTCTAATCATTAGTCAGACCTAAACTGAGGCACATTCTACAAAATGCCTGACCAGTATTTTTAACATATATATATTTAAGATTTATTTTATTTTTTTTAAAGATTTTATTTATTTATTTGACACGGAGAGAGTGAGCACAAGCAGGGGGAGCAGCAGGCACAGGGAGAAGCAGGCTCCCTGATGAGCAGGGAGTTCGATGTGGGACTCGATCCCAGGACCCTGGGGTCATGACCTGAGCTGAAGGCAGACACTTAATCAAGCCACCCAGGTAGACACTTAACCGAGCCACCTAGGTGTCCCTATTTTTGTTTTAGAGAGTAAGAAAGAGAACATGGGGTGCAGGGAGGGGAAGGCAGTAGAGGGAGAGAGAATCTTAAATAGACAAAGAGTTGAGCTCACGCAGAACCTGACGCCCAGCTTGATCCCACACCCCTGAGATCATGTCTTGAGCCGAAACCAAGAGTTGGATGCTTAACTGACTGTGCCACCCAGGCGCCCCAACCGACTGGTATTTTTAGAAGGTATCAAGGTCATGGCAAAAATGGAAAGACAGAAGCTGCCACAGATTGGAGGAGACCATGGAAACATGCTCAGAAAATGGACATCGGTGAAAAACTAGTGAAGTAAATCAAATCAATACTTTGGTTGCTACTACTACACCAATGTTAATTTCTTAGTTTTGACAAATGCGCTGTCGTTATGTAAGATGTTCACTTTAGGAGAATCTGGGTACAGTATACATGAGAACTCTGAACTATCTTTGCAGTTCTTCTGTAAGTCTGAAGTTATTCTAAAATAAAGAGTTTAGTTAAAAAATGAGGAGGAAGAGAGAACATATTCTAGTAAAAGGGAACTGCCTGAGCAAAGCACAAAAATAAGAAAACCTCTGGTGTGTGGTTAGAGAGCTAGTGGGAGGGAGGTGGGAGCAGGAAAAATGGCGAAGTTCTTTAAGCTGGCATATTCCAAAGCATAAATTTTGATACAGGGAAAGGCAGGGTCTAGATTATGTAGGTCCTTATATATAAGGTGACCATATAATGTATCATCTGAACTGGGACACTTTTGAGAAAAAAAGGGGGTGCTTGGCAGACAAAAGGCTGGGACAACAGGCATAAACGGAAGCTGTCCTAGGCAAACTGGACATATGATCAATCACCCTATTTATATACCATGAGAAGGGGTTTGGACTTGATTTGAGAGCAATGTTTTCCATAATGTGTATTTTGAAGGTCTTCACAACCATTTAATATAAAATTCTACCATCAAATACATTCAGAAAAAAAACTGAGTTAAAGAAAGTTATACTTGTTACTTTGCTGAACCACATCTTCAAGCCTTTTATTTACAAATGTGTGCTGTGAATCTTCAAGATTGTATCATAATATGGTTTCCCCATAGATGCCCTTCTCTGATTCCTTCCTCCAACGTACACAACCTCCCAGCCCTGCCAAGCCCAAGCATTTTCATTTTTAAGGAGTCGTTTGGGGGCATCCTGCAATCATGGGATGGCATAAAGCCTGGAGTGATGTTTTCAGATCCACGCTTCCAATACTCAGGGGTGGCTTTGACAATAATGAACTTGATTGGAACTTGATTCAGAGACACTGATGAGGAGGCTGCTGCTGTGGATCAAGAGGCAGACAGAGGGATATGTCAACAATATGTAGGACGTGACACTAGCATTGAACATACCAATCATCCTACCCTAATTGTTCATGTAAGCTTTTCTACGGGATGCCTGCTTATTACGTGTGTTTAAAAGTCAAAGTGGAATCTGTTCTGTGCTTGGCGTACCTCTAGGCACTTGTGTGGTTTTAGAAAACAAGCACACGGCAGAGGGAGATGGAGGTGCTTCAAAATAAGGCACAATAAGCAAACTTTTATTTATTACATATTCATTTAAGCTGCCTTTAACCTAGCACAGATTTCTTAGACTAGCTGTGGTTTTTCCATTGTATTATAAATCAAAAATACACTTTAATAAGTCAACTTGTTCTTCTCATTTATCAATAAATTCCTTGTCTTGTATGTTTTTCTTTTTGTGTCTCTTACTTTTCTGGCTCTCCCACAAGATCACATGGTGGTCTTTTAAAAATTAATTTTAGTTCATGGACTATTGAATGAACAGGTAATGATCCCCTTCCATGCACTGGAATTGCTCTTCCAAACCCTGGAGCTAGAGCAGTGGGAGAGTTCCCCTTCCTACATGGCAGAAATGGTTTTTTTATTAAGAAGGACACAACAAATATGCTGATACAATTCCCAATTAAGGACTTCTAATTGTCCTTGAAAATCTTTCCAAGAAGACCCAAATCCTCAAAAATCATTAGCTCTAGAAAAATCCAAATTACAAGGCTTCACATATAAGTAACTCCTGCAAGTGTAAAGGATTTGTCTGAGAATTGAAATGATTACTGACTAAATGGGCAGAATTTTGAGTCCTACTGGGTTCAAGGTCCCCACTAAATTTTCCTAAATCACAGGCAGAAGCTCAGATGGGATGCTACAAATGTTAGGAATGCTTTTGGAATTCATTTGCCCTCTGTGACTCTAAATTTTGCAGGGTTATCTATAGTCTATGTATTTTTTCTCATTTGAATACAAAGGGGTGGCAGCTTATTCGTGTTCAAAGGACCAGAAAGAAATCCATCATGACATATCTTAAAACATGAAAAAAAAAAAAAAAGGAAAGAGCCCAGGAGGAATATTCAGACAGCTGAGCCTTGGTCCTGCTTCAGTCAGTAAACAGCAGGGGAACCCAAAGGGGCCACCGAGCCTTGGATTGTCTGTTGCATTGTACTTTCCCTCCCACAGCCCTGGGTTGTCTCAAAGGGAATAGGAAAGGATATTTGAAAAATGCAATAGGCCTTAGACACATATGAGTTTGTTTCATGATAGTTCCTTGAATGATTGAAATTCCCTTTCCTGTTCACCAACCACTTCCTAATTCTCAAGTCCAGTGCACAACTTTTGGTTCTTAATTTACTTGAACTTTCTATGACATGTGATATCATATAGCATTTCCTCTTTTTGAAATGTTTTCCTTCATTTTCTCCTATACCTTTTCCTGGTGTACAGATTTTTCTTTCTCAGCCCTCCCTGAAACACAGGAGTCCATAACATTCCATCCTTACAGTTAATGACCTCATCTCTTCCCATAGCTCCAGCCAAAACTCTACCTTGAACTCCAGCTCACACTTTGAAAGTTCCTGGAAAATATCTCAAACTGGATATCACTTCCCCAAAGTCTTAACTATAACACATCCAAAGTTTAACTTAATGTAGCTTCATTCCCCCATCCAGCACCATCATCTTCAAACTGCAATTACTATATTAGTGATCTTAGATCTCAGATAGCTACATCACGTTCAGCTTACATCCCCAAAATAGTAGTCATCTCTTCCATTCTTAATACCCAATTAATTTCCAAGTCTTCCTAATATTTCTCAAAGCAGGCTTTCCCTTTTCTTTCCCAACACATTTGCCTTAAGACCATCCTTTAGCATCTCTGATATTGAGGAGATTCTAAATGGTGCATGTGCTACTATTGCAATAACCTTCTAAATGGTTGCAGTCTCTCTCTCTCTCTCTCTCTCTCTCTCTCTCTCTCTCTCTCTCCAGTCTCAGTGTTATTGCCTTTAAATATCCCTCATTCCTCCAGTTTTCTTCATAGCTTAGAATTATGACCACATCACACTTTTGTTTAAAATCCTTTAATAGTTCAACTCCTCTTACTCATTTAACATGATATAGAAAAGGTTTTTCATTATATAAACTCCACTTGCTTTTCCAGTCTTTTGGCCCTCCAATCCACCCACTGTGCTTCATCTAAATAAAATGATGTAGAGATCCCTAAAAGTTGGCACTTGCCTGTGAAGTTTTATGTGCTCTTCCTTTTGATTGGAATGTTCTTTCCCATCTTGTCTTCCCAGAGAACTCATACACATCCTTCAGGATTCCGTTAACACTTCCCCCTTGGAATGGTCCCCGACCACACACTAAGTCATCCTTATCCCTGGGCTCCCACCATGCTGTGTACAAATCTTTGTCACAGTACTTCTTACAGTGTCCTGGGAAGGATCTCACTTCTTGAGTTCCTTGAGTGAAAATCCTATACACCCCACAAATCTTGATACCTGCAGCTCCTGAAATAGTACTGGGCACATGGCAGATTCTCAGTGAATATTTGCTGAGTGCATGATATGGCAGGAAGACCTAAAGATTCTGAATTAAATCACCTGGACCTATGCTTCTCATAACGATTTGTGTACTTTTGATGAAGTTTTTTTGGCTTTCAGTTGCCTTAACTTACTTCCTAAATGAGGGATTAGAGCTAGATTTTCTGTAAGGCCCCCTCCAGCTTTTGTGTTTGTTTATTTTTTTATACTCTAGGGTTGAAACTGTTGCCTATTACAGAAGTTGAAATATCTACTTTATTTGATCACAGAATGTTCTATAAAAGTTTAAAAATATTGGGGGAAAAAGGATTTCACATAAAGATCTTAATTTCCTAAAAGTGCAAATGGTGCTAACTGAATCATGCTGCCTTTAGATGGGATGGATTCCTTCTGCTTGGCCAGCTTGCCCACTCTATTGCCTCCTTTTTAGAGGCAGGATATAAGTTGCTCTTTATTAAAACACTTGCACTGTAGTTTTCTTCAGGAAAGATGTGAAATGGGGAATATTTCTTGTTTCCATTTTTCAGTTAAAGCAGACAATTAAAAATAAACTGAAAGACCCTTGTGTTTCTTATTCCTGTCTGACCTCACTCACTCAGGTACGTGTGTATGTATAATACTAAACAACTTAGAATTTGCTCGGGTGGTACCAATTCAAAATATTCTGGTTTTGGTTTTTTTCACCTAAGTGCATCTGGACCGTTCATGTCCTGATGATCCTTTCAGAGTACTAGTGTTGCCTTAATACAGGCAAAGGCCAAGCCATTCTATCTTCTAATTAATTTTCTGAGTGTTTCTTTCCCCCTAAACAATCCTTGCTTTTATCTAACAATTACATTTACCATCAGAACATTCTCTGCTCTTTTCAAACCCTGTTAAAACTACTTCCCGCCCTTCAAGGGTGCTTAGAACGACCTGTATGTGCTCCGAAAATGTGTCTACTAAATGGGCACACGAGAGTGACTCTTCACTTATTCTGTCATTCATTGTTCCTGCTGGGATTGCATATTTGCGTTAGCATTTTTTAATGGAGCCGTGAATACCTTCTACTGCCGAGTAAGGACAAGACCGGCAGGACCTGATGGGGCGGGCTGAAGATACGAGCCCGGGAGGCCGCCATCACCCGATAAAGACAGATGCTCTCCGTTCCCTCCTCTTGTATTTTGGACGCTGGTTTGCGGTTCCTAAGTCGAGGCCTCAAAAACACCTCCCTTGCAATTTTCGTGGTACCTTAGTCCATAGCTGAATCTCCGAGGGGGCGGGGCAAATGGCTGTCACTCAATCCCGCCGGCCAACGAGAGGGCAGCGAGCCCCGCCTCCTTCCCAGAGCTGTACTGCGGGCATGCGCACTGGGAGGCCCGGTGCCACCGCCCATCAGCTGAGCCTCGTAGCTGGGGGCTCTGGGGCCCGTGGGTCCCCGCGGCCGGAGGAGGAGGAGGAAGCCGAGGAGCTTGGGGTAAGCGTAGCCTGGGGAGAGGGGGGTGTCCCAGGCGCGGCGCCCCAGAGGCGTGAAGTCCCCGCGGCTGCCGCGCCTCCTTGTTTGTACGCGTTGTCAGGTGGCCGCCGCCTTGCGCTTTGCGGCTGTGGTCGGGAGGCGGGGGGCGGGCGCTGCCCCAGCCCCGGAGCACCGCCGCTGCTCACGCCCCCGGTCCGGCAGGCCCGGCCGGCCCGCCAACCTCGCCGGCCCNTCGGGAATCCTGCTTGTGCCTGGAGCGGGACACACCGAGTGACCTCTTCCGCTTTGCGACTCGTGGAGTTAGAAAACACGCTTTAAAGTTCTCTTCCCGAATACAGAGGAACTGAAAATAGATGGCTGTAGTAAAGGAGCCCTATACATGTATTCGGAGGCTCAGTGTAGTTGGTTTTCTGTCTGGCTGGAAGGCAAGCTAACTTTCTTTGATCTCAGGACACGCCATTAATTGTTTTACATAAAGACCTTTTAAAAATACATAAAATATTTCAAGACACCCCCACCCCCATCACCACCACCACCACCACCACCACCCGGCTCCTTGTTTTTAGGTTCCTGCTTTTTAAAAATTCACAAAGAAAAAATAGCATTGCCTTTCTGGTCAAATGCTGTATTTTTTTTACCTCTCAAATTTCTCGTATTTGCTTGGCTCTTGTATGCATACATTAATTTTTATTTAATTCAGATCAGTGTATTTTGACTATATAATTTAAAACATGTGCGGAAACTGGAAGAAAATGATTATGAAGTGCTGTGCTGTTGAGTAATGTTGCAGGAGGACGTTTCTTTTGGAGCAGCCTTAACCTCACCCCTGCAGAAACTTCTAGCAGTGTTCAGCAGTGTCTTGTGATGTGGATGGCCTCTGCTTTGAAGGCCGCTTTGAGGAGTTTGTCTCAGACTGTGACTAATTAAGAATTATGCTCTTGTTTCAAACTATTTGTAGAAGTTCATATGATATCATAGTACCTCATTAATGTCTGCATCATTTTCCTTCAGTTATTTTGCTTCTGCTGCTCCTGATAACATAGCTTTGTTTTGGTTAGGATATCAAACTTTAGCCAAGTGCCGTGGGTGGAAAAATAAATTCTATAAAACATCAGCGGTAAGTCTGAGTGAAGTTTGCCATCATTCCATTTAACTTGAAAGTTTGGTATAGGGAAGGGTGAAAAATAATCCTTGGCATTATGAGTAAAACCAAATAGTATAATAGTTTAACAGATGGAGATGCTGAGCTAAAGAATTCAGTTTGGTTTGGATAGAGAAAGCTCACATCCCTAGAATGATCGCGCTCACATCCCTAGAATGATCGCCTTCACATTCGTGAAACATCTACCGTGCACCTGATACCGTGGATTCCGCAAGGCTGTCTTGTGTTTATATCGCCGAGGTAGGGTTAGATAATAAGCAGTATACCACCTAGATCATTTTAAATCGTGATTAGCCCTATGGTAAAGGAAATTATATCAACAGAGAGTAGCAGGAATGGTAACTTCTCATTTAAGGTGCAAGTAGTCACCAAAGACTTATCCAACATGCAGTGAGACTTTGCTGGGGTAAAGGAGTCAGTCATGTGGAGATCATGGGAAAAGTCTCCTAGGGATAGGAAATGACACTCAGCAAAGGCCGTAAGGCACTACTTAGTCCAGTACATTTAGGATCTGAGAGAAGACACTGGAATGTAATTCCTTAGGATGGGTAAATATTTATCCTCAGACTAGGAAACAGGTACGTTTATTCATTCAGTCTACAAATATTAAGCACATATTATGTAAGTAGGTACTGAGTCTAGAAAAGCACACAAAACAGACAAAACCTTGCCCTCCTGGGAGCTTACCTTCTGGGGTGCGGGGTGGAGGGAAGTCCAGTGTTTTATGTTAGTACTCCCATGTAAGAAAGTGAAACTGCGTGTTTCTGTCGCTCTGTCCATGCTTGATATATAGAGCGTGAGATTTATGCTTATTGGGAGTCTTGCGATTCTGCAATGTGTCCAGTAGTACCTGGGGGTAGTGTTTGACACCTAAGATTTCACAGTTGCCTTTGTTCTCTTATTTGTGCTCTACAGAAAGTCTTGAGACTATCCTCGTTATGAGTGTTGCACTTTGATTTTCTTCTTTCCTTCTTTCCCTTTACAGTCTCTGTATTTTCAGAGAAAGGTTATTGTTGAGATGTCTATATAAGCACTATTCAATAGAACTTTTTGCTATGATAGAAATGTTCTACACAAGAGCTGTACAAGCCACTGGCCTCATATGTGATATTTGATTACTTGACAGAATAGGTATAGATAAAGAGTTATTGTTACTCTGAGCAATAAAACTGGGAATTCTGAATGAGCTTTCAAAAATAGTCATTAAGAGTTCTTCAGTGCTTATTAGGTCTGGGCTAAGCACTGCAGACTGATGTGGACAGCAGCTATCAACATAACTTAGTTGATTCTAGTCTATATGCACAGATCATAAACTTTTAAGTCATTTTATAATTAGCTGTAGTTTGTCTGTGTATATGTTTTCGCAGTGAAGTTAGTCATTCGGCTCCTTTATTTCTCATATTTCATTGTCAGAATGTCCAACCATTGTTGTTTTGTAGATATCACTGTTAGCAGAATAAGAGAGAAAAGGACTAAGCTATTGAGCTGTGTTACCTTGATCTTCTCATGTAGCTATCTGTTGCTCATCCTAGGAGCGAAGTTCTAGGTCTGTTCCTTATCCTAAGAGCAGAGTCTGAGAAAGGTGGTAAATTTGTTTTGTTTTGTTTTAATTGAGCAGGTTCACCTGTCCTGAATTTTTGTTATATGATGAAGCAATATGGTTTAGTGTTTTAAAAATATGGGCTGTAAGATGTAGTTTCAAATTTTAGCCCTTAAATTAAGCAAGTTACTTATTCTTGTTATGCCTTAGTGTTTTCATGTGAAAAGTCAGAACAATAAGTGTACCTACCTCAGAGGTCTGTCGTAAGAATCAACTCAGAAAATAAATCCAAAAGTCCTAAGCGCAGTTTTTTGGAAATATAAACTAACCATTGTTAATCCTATTGACTTTTAATGTATCTTTCTCTTCCATCATTTGCAAATTTCTTTTCATTCTTCATTCAACACAGAGCTGAGGTGATAACCGCTCTTCCCATTCTCTAACGAGATTCCAGCCAGTCCAGCAACAGCAGCTCTTTGGATGATGGAAGCCAGTTATCTTGACAGCAGGACCTTTTGAGAACTTAGTTGCTTGAGTAAAGGGATGAGGAAAGCTGGTAGTGTTTTAAGTTAATTGATTGATTCTCTGAAGAGGGAAAAAGGAGGCCTTGAAAAAAACAGAAGGTTTAGGTTAGTCTCTCATGAGTTTCAAGGGTTAAGGGGAATGCTTTACTACTGTGTGTGTGGAGGGAGGAGCCTCCTGAAGACGGTAAATGAGAAACATTTCCTCATTCATATGTTTGTGTTGGCAGTGAGCCAGTTTTTCTAGAGATCTAGTTGATGGGGGAAAGGAAAAAGAAAGGTGTCCGTGAGCCAGCAGAGAATTACCTGTTTCCATCAGTGGAATATTAATTGGCAATGAAAAGGAATGACCTATTGATCCATGCTACAATATGAATGGATCTTGGCAACATTCTAAGAGAAAGAGGCCAGTCACAGAAGTTCACATTGTGTGATTGTATTCAGAAGAAATGTACAGAATAGGCAAACTCATGAAGACATAAAGTAGATTAGAGGTTTCCTACAGTGGGAGAGATCACAGAGACATGGAAAATGACCATAGGATTGTACACTTTTTAATGTTCTTTAAAATTCTAATTCCAATATAGTTAACATCCAGTGTTATATTAGTTTCAGTATACAGGGTTGTACACTTTAAATGGGTGCATCGTGTGATTGTGAATAACATGTCAAGCTTTTATTGAAAAACAAGATGCAGAATTTCAGGGTCCAATGGGTGGTTTGTGGGATGCATGCGATAATGTTGCTTTCATTAAATGCCCAGGTCCAGTCTTATTCTGTCTGCGCCCCAGCTCTTCACGTGGCTGCAGGCCCAAGTCCAAGGCTATCTGCCGCCTTGCTGAAGCAGTTCTGCCGTCTGAGTTGAGATTTAGGTCTATCCGTAGGACTAGGCGAGATCTGAAGGGCCCAGAATAGATAAATTGGACCTATGGATCAATGAAGGATGAATGGAGACCATCTAAAAGTTCCCAGGAATTCCTTGGTGGCCAGGGACATTCCACACTGCACCAGAGTTTCAGCTATGGATTCAGCACTGTTTAGCTGTCTTAGGGATTCTACGGGTGTCCTTCCTGCCAGCACTGCGCTCTTCTCCCCTACCAGGAACCTCCAGTGGCTTCTTATTGCAACGTGTTAAAACTAATCCTAGCATTCAGGACGCTCCCTCTTCCATGACATTAGTTTTGTATGGTAGCAGTCACAGGTGGCTTTGGATCCCCAACCCTGGGATTGAACCCCACCTCCACATGGTAGGTGGTTTGGATCACCTTTATAGTTAACGTCATCTTTATAAGCCACAGTTTGCTCATTGTTAAAACAAGGTTTATTTGCAACTGTCTGCTCTAAGGGGAGGCTTTAAAAATTAAAATAGTCTGTGTGAAATGCATTTCATTTTACAGATGGGCAGTACATGTTGGGTCATTTCTCTCTTTCCGTGTTGTCTCCTACGTGTCCCAGCCACGAATCCTCTGATCCCAGGTAGACCGGCAACCACCCCTGCCTTCCCCAAATGCGGCACTGCAGATGCCCTGCACGCATCTTCTGGCTCTACCCATCCCAGGCTCCACATCTTTGCCTTTATCATTTTCCGTACCAGTCATGCCCAGGTAGTCATGTCTTCAGTTTCTGTGTCATAAATTCTTTCGAGATAAGGGCAATGGTGAAATTTCTTTTTCCTAGCCTCTCACCTTTGCCTGGCACATGACCTTTTGCTGATTTGTGTCGCTCTTGTTTTACTCTACTAAGTTTCTCCCCTCTCCTAAATGACAAACATGAATTGAGCAGATTCTTGTTGTCCTGTTTGCTTGCCACTCCCTAGTGTTTCGTTTGATGCCAGGCACGTAGCGGTCTCTCGGTAGAGAGTTGGTCCACACATTGACTGCCTACAGCTTGGCCGCAGTCAGTGCACTCAGTGAAAAGCTGGGTGTGGGTTGGAGCGTCTGTGCTGTGCGCAATCCTGTATGCAGGGACACCCTTTCCGTCGTTCTTTCCACACCCAGACACGTGTGCTGCGGCGTGGATTGAGAAAGAAAAGAACTCCCTCTCGCCCCCTTCCTGTGCCAGTGCCCCCACTTTGCTTCCTGTCCTCATGCCGGCTTCTGGAAGAGGCAAGTGTTCTCCTTGCTCTGTTGGCAAGGTGTGGTGAGCATTTTACGGAGCATTCCTTTTTTTCCTCACTTGTCAGCTGTGCTTCTCTCAAAGTTGACCTTTCCTATTAAAGTTAGAGACCCATTGGTCCCATGTTCCAAAGCTGTTTCTCTGTGTGTTAAATTAGATACAGTGACATTTCTGGGGACACCGTGAAGTCTGTATACCATTTAATAAATATGTAAATACCTGTTTTGTGTCAGGAATTGTTTAAATGTTGGAGGAAGAAAGATACATCGCATGTAGATCCTGCTTTATAGTTGCTTGCAGTTTAGTTAAGGAGAAAAATATGTAAACAGTTAACATTATACACAGAAAAGGGACTTGGTAACTCTTCCTTAGATCAGAGTTTTCAAAGGGATTGTACAGTTTAAGCCTTATTTGAATTGTTTACCATGACTGCGTCCTTTAAAAATGCCAGTGTTTTTGATAGCGATGAGAGTTTTACTGTTTGATGTGTCCCTTTGCTATATTTCAACCCTGTCAGGTCATAATTTGGAAAATGTAGGCCAATAACTTTAAAAGTACAATTATGTGACTTCTCTTTTGTAGGTGACTGCTTAGAAAACTGCCGAGCCTGCCAACATCTGATGAAATTAGTGAATAAACTGATCAGCTATGTCTTACACTCCGGGAGTTGGTGGTGACCCTGCTCTACTGGCCCAGCGTATCTCTTCTAACATCCAGAAGATCACACAATGTTGTAAGTTGAAATTTAAGTTGACGTCACTGTTTTCAATTCTTAACTTAGAGGTTCATAATAGAACAACTGCAGTGGTTGAGAAAGGGAGGAACAATCCTCTAAAAACGTATTTTAGAAGGCTAGAACTCTTAAAATTAAAATAAAAAAATTTAAAAAAGAAAACTCAAATTCTTTAGAGTGAATATGAAAGATAATTACATTAGAAGTGGTAATACTTACTGCATTTTTCTGTACAGTGCCAGGCACATAATATACTATTTTATTAATGAAATAAGTATTTAAAAGGATAGATAGTTATATTTGCTTTAAAAGCATCTGGTTCTGGATGAGATTAAAGAGACTTGTTGATTAAATCCCATAGGATAGGAACTGTGGAGTACCAGGAGTTTACATTTTTTAAAGATAAAGTTTTGTAAAGCAAAAAATATGTGGTCCATTTTTAAGGAGCAGGGATTAACTAATGAGGCAACATTTGATTCCTTTGAAGATAATTCTCAGAATTCCTACAAACTCCCTGTACTACACCTATCAAAAATAATCCTAGTAGACCAATCCCATGTAGCATTTTATTAGAAATTATTACTCCTTGGGATGGATGGATGGATGGATGGATAGATAGATAGATAGATAGATAGATAGATAGATAGATAGATAGATAGATTATTTAAAAGATCACTGTAGCAGATTTGAGCCTAAATTTTTTTTGTTTTACATTATGTTTCTGAATCAGAGCTAATCACATATGTGGATTATTCTAGTCACCTTGTGATCAGTGTTTTGGCCCTTTGGGTATTACCTGAACACTTTTTTTTTTAGAGTATGTTAAAACAGCATTATTCTTTAGCTCACTTTGTTAAGTCTCCTGTTCTCTTTACCAGAATGTGTTAACACGCTGTGAAAATAAAGAATGTTTTCAGATGACCAAACCATGTTTTCTTATCTAATCATTAACTTCCCAGAAGTTACTACTCTACCCAAATGATTTCAGTGAGATCATGTTTTGGAGACAAAAGAAGTAAAAGCAGATTATAAATGGTTCTAAAGAAGTACTGCTGTGCACAGTGGTATAATACAAAAGCCAAAGAAAACAAGATTCTTTTTCTTTCTTAGAAGTAGTGCTGGTCGGCCTCGGGCTCATGTGTGAAAATTAAGAGAGGTTATAATTTTAGTTTAAATGTGTGGGAAAATCAGGACCTTTGTGTAAGAAAGGAGGCCAGGAGGCCTTCCTCCAGAGGACAGGCATATCTTTTGGGCTGGGAAAGGGGAAGGTGTTAGGAATTCTGGGAAGAGGAGAAGGAATGTGGGTAGGCACTGAGATTATAGAGGCAGTTAGCATTCTGTGGTATGACAGATACACAGATTGGAGATGATGTATGGGCTTGAACTGGAAGGAGGTAAGAGTTAACTTAAGTCATGTCCCCTGAGAAAGAGATTGGTTGATCCAACTAGATGAAAAGTGATATGTTGATCAATTGATCCAACTAGATGAGAAGTGATACGTTGGGCCAGAGTTGCATATTCATGGCCTAGCTGATAACTAAGTATGTGACTTCATTGTGTGATTCAGGGAAGCTTTGGAGTGTGGGGTGTGTGGTGGGAAGACCCATAACTCTGCCTTGTGGAAAGGGGTTAAGAAGACTAGGACTGGGGTGCCTGGGTGTTTCAGTTGGTTAAGCATCTGACTCTTGATTTCGGTTCAGGTCATGATCTTGGAGTTATGAGATCGAGCCCTGCACTGGGCTCTGTTCTAGGTGTGGAGTCTGCATGAGATTCTCTCTCTCCCTCTGCCCTTCCCCTTGTTCACACACATACACTCTCTCTCTTTCTCAGTAAATAAAATCTTTAAAAAAAAAAAAAGGAGACTAAGACTGTTCAGCCCTAAGAAGCTATAGTCACCACCTTCAAATATTGGAAACACTGTCTCGTATAAAATACAAGAAAGGTATTCTGCGTGATCATGAAGGTCTCCACAAATGAACAGAAGCAACAGTGGCCAGACTTCAGCTCTAGAAGGAATAGGGCTTTTCAATAATCCTAGTTATTCAGGGATGGAATTGCCAAGCTCAGGAGGAGTGCAGGCCCTGTTATTTAGTGACGAGTATATGGTGGTCAGTTACTATTTCTCAGGTCTATTAATTAGACGTTTAAACAGTGGAGTATTGGTTCAGACTAAGTGACTTGTAATTAAGATATTCTCTCTCTATTCGTTCAGCAAATAATTTATTGAGTACCTGTTGCTTGCTGGTCATGATACCAGACTCTGGGAATCCAACAGTAGGCAAGATCCCCCAAGCCCTGTTCTCATGTAGTTTATAGTGTAAGAAAAAACTGATGGTTAAAAAAAAAATTAATGAGGATGGAGTAACCAGGTGAGGGGCATTAAGGAGGGCACAAGATGTAGTGAGCACTGGGTGTTACATACAACTGATGAATCACTGACCTCTACCTCTGAAACTAATGATACACTGTATGTTAATTAATTGAATTTAAATGAAAGTTTTTAAAACATAAAACAAAAACATTAATGAACCACATGGTGTCCTATGATGAAAATGAGAGTACTATGAGAGCAGATGCCAGAGGGGAAGCTCTGAGTGAGGATGAGAAGGGGCTGGGAGTGAGAAGATGTGCAACAAGAACATTTAGAAGCAGCCAATAGCTGGTATTAAAATCCTGAAGCAGTTCAGAACTTGGGGTGTTCAGAAAATAGGCAAGAAAGGGAAGCCCGGTGTGGCTGAAACACAGCACGTGAGGCCACAGTGGCTGGAGATAAAATCAGAGAGGAAGCCAAACAGGCCATCCTGAGCCTTGGAGGCTGTCGGGGGAGTTTAGATTTCATTCCAAGAAGGAAGACACACAATCAGATCTGTGCTTTGAAAAGATTGCTTTGGCCGACGCTGCTTAGAAAGTTGACTTTGGGGAATTTGAGGTGGGGACTCGTTGGTCATCACAGGGGTCTGGTGAGTGATGTTGGCTTGTACCAGCGTGGTGGCAGTGGGGACAGAGAGAACTGATGGATGTTCTTTGGATGCAGAGCCAACAAGACCTGCTAATGAATGTGGGTGGATTGAGAGAGAGAGAGGGAAGTCCAGGGTGACTCCATGGTTTTTGCGTTGAGCAGCTGAGTAGGATGGTGGTGAGTATATACTGAGGTGGGAAGGACTGTAGTTCAGAAGCAGAGAGAATTTTGTTTTGGCCAAGTAAAGTTTGAGATGTCTTTTGAACACCTAAGTGGAGATGTCAAACATCTAGTTTAGATATATGAATTTGGAGATCAGGCTGTCATCAGAGAATAAATGGTATTAGAAACCATGGGTCTAAAAATAATCACAAAGGAGTAAGAGCAGAGAGCAGGAGCATTAAAAAAATGTAGAAGTCAGGAAGGCAGGGAGAAAGCATAAAGAATCAGAGTGACCGGCGAGGTAAGAAAAAAATCAGGATCTGGTGGATTTCCAGAAATCAGAAAAAATGTTTCAAGACTGAGTGAGGCATCATCTGTGTCTCATGCTGCCGAGAGACTAAAAAGCAGAGGCAAACTGGTCACTTCAAAAAGAATGGTTTCAGGGGCGCCTGGGTGGCTCAGTCAGTTAAGCATCTGCCTTTGGCTCAGGTCATGATCCCAGGGTCCTACTTCAGCAGGACTGCCCGGCGCTCCCCCTGCTTGTGCTCTTTCGCTCTCTGTCAGATAAATAAATCAAATCTGAAAGGAAAGGAAGGAAGGATCAGTCTCATATTCATGTTCTGAGTGTGATGAAGAAAAAGAGGGAGAAGGACTGATCCTTTTTCAACTAAAGAGCCTTCCTAGAATCCTACTCATTCACCTCTATTTGTATCACTGACCAGAGTTCATATATAGTCACATGGCTACACCTCGCTGCCAGGAAGGCTGGATTGCATTATGCTCAACAAAATTGGGGCTTGCTCCATTTAAGAAGGGGAAAATCAGTATTTAATAGGCAACTAGAAGGTTCTACCATTGAAGTAGAAAGAGGGTCAAAAAGGTTGGATAGAAAACCTACCCTCAAAAAGAGGGTAGAAGACTCTAGTGAGAGTATACTTGCGAAAGAAAGGTCACTGAAGGTGAGAGGGGCATGGGAATGGGTGACCAGTGCCCGGTTTGCCTTTTGTCCACTGTACAGAGCCCAGGCAGAGTATGACACGGACGGTAAATGTGGTGGGCAAAAACGGAGGGATTCTGTCCGAGTGGGCTGGTTTTAAGTGAAGTAGGAGGCAAAGGCATTGGGCAGAGAATAGGATGGAAGGCTGTGGGAAGTTTATGGAAAGGAGAAAGTGATTAGTTGTAGTTTTGACAATGGAGAGGATTGACGTACCTTGGAATGAAGGGTTGTTTGGCAGGTTGTGTACTCATTTGAGATTGAGATCATGAATTTAGTGAAACCAATCATCACTGTGTATTTTTTCTAATTCTGAGAGTCAGTGTATGAATGAAGGGAAGTTTAGATGAGGTAGAGTTTGTTATTAAAGATCTAACCTACCCCATGTGCATCACCGATACTGATATGAAGAAATCACGTGGAAGTGAAAGGCAGAAGTGTGAAATTTCAGTTCATTTTTTTCCCATCTGGTAGTGCTAATAATACTGGATATGATTGAATAAGATGGTACTTTGCACCACATTTAGGTGTTTCTCTTCACACTGCATTTGCATCTTTTAAATTTTTGTCAGTACAAATTATCTAGTTGTACAAAAAGAATCTAAAGAGAAGATGGTCTAAGTAAGGTAATACCCTTGTTAGAATATGTGCACCTGTTCAACTAAAGCTGAAGTCTCCTTAAATACTGCAGTGGGAAAAGTTTATTTTGATATTACTTTTGATTAAGGTCAGTGAAAACTTGTAAAATATTAATTTGTATGGTTCAGTTTATACCAAAAAAGAAAATAGCAATCAAAAAGATTTTTGATTCTGGGAGGGACCCAAGAATAACATTTATTAAGATTAGAATTTTTTCTTTAACTAGTATTATATTCTGGCAGTTCTGTTTTGCAAAGAGTAGAATAGATGAAACAAGATATTTTTAAGCTTTTTCTTTTGTTTTAAAATACTTTTTGTTAAAAATAATCTGTAGTCTTATTGATCTGCTTTACTAGTGGATTATTTAAACCATATTACAATAATATAATTTATATTAAAAAATAGTTAAATACTGTAAATTCTTAAATATAAAATAGAAATAGATTATATTAACATGACTTTTTAAGAACAACTAATAAGTTTAACAGAACTTTATTAGGGATTTCTCTAGAGCATTTAAAATAATCAAGAAAATATATTTTTTGTCTCAATGGAACTATTTATTTGAAAATTTTCCTGAATATGGAATTTTATTGACAGACTGTAGAGGGTGGGGATGGGGTGGAGGTGGAAACAATGAGGAAGGTTATTTAGGTCCCAATGTGATCTTGATTAAGAAAATATTTCTATCCTATGAAAGTGTTTTGTTGTTGACTCTGTCCCAGAGTCAGCGAGGTATTTGTGCCCCAAGCTGCTCCATCCTTTGCCCGTGACTTAGACAGTATTCTGTCAATGGCCCCAGCATGGCCTCCAGTCTTTCTCAACCCAGTGCTCCAGGCAACCATTCCCAACAGACTGGAGTTGGCATGTAAATAAAACCATTTGTTAACCCAGGTCTAGAAGATCATCATGCATCAAAGAAATGCTTGGACTTAATGTTCAAGCTTTGGATTGAGATGTTTACAAGTTAACACTTTTATTAGTAGTATCTGGAAATGAGATATACACCCAGTTGCCCTTTATTATCTGTTTGTATTTGCTTTGAAACAAACTCCTACCAGTGATGTGTAGTACAAATACATCCTTGAACAAGGATGAACAAGCTGAATTACTGAACAACTATTTCTGTTGAAATAGCTGAGCCTATTACATACGGTAAAGCAGAGTAGGATATTTTCACTGGGACCACTTGTGCAAGCAAAAAAACAAACAAAACAAGACAAAACAAACAAACAAAACCAAGAAAATGTATTCAGGACACCCAGAACACATGGAAGTAACTCATGTTTTTTAAAGAAGCAGAATAAATATATTGAAATCCGTCACATAATTGAAGAATTTTTTTTATCTTTAAAAAATAAAGCTATAATATATAGAGAGTAGTACACTAGTTATTAGTGTATAGCTCAATACATTGTCTGTTACAACACCACACATACCAAGAAGGAGAACATTACCAGCCCCCTCAAGCCCTTCTCATGTTTTACCCACTCCATACTCTCTAAAGGTAAACCTCTAACGTGACGGATTAATATTCCCAGTTTCTTAACTTTAATAGAGTCAGGTATTATGTTTTATTTTGGACTTCTTTCTCCCATTATGTTTGTGAAGTTCATCCATGTTATTGCATGTAGCTGTAGGTCATTTGTTTTCATTATTGTATAGTATTCCATATTCAACCAAACCAAAATCTGTTTATTCTTTCTACTGTTTATGTACATTTGGAATGTCTCTGGGTTCTTGTTTTTCTTTTTGCTATTATGAACAATGCTGGACATTTTTACATATTCTTTTGTTTCATTTATGTACCTAAGAGTTAGGTTGCTGAGTTATAGGGTGTATGTACGTTTAGCTGTAGTGGTTACCTCAAGTCATCGTACCAAGTTATACTCCCACAGCCAATGTATCAGAGTTCGTTTTGCTCCAAATCCTTGCCAACATTTGGCATTTACAGTCTTAAATTTCACCCCTTTAGACATAGTTCTATCTCATTGTGATTTATATTGCAGTTTCCTGATCAGAATCAGACTTTTTAGAACGTCGCTGAGTTAGGAAAATCAACGAGATGATAGGAAAGGTTTCTAATTAAGCAAGCTCTCTGTGAGTACTAACACACTTCCTGAAATCAGATCCTGGTAGCAGTGTGACCTTGAGTAAGCGCTTTCATTCCTAGGACGTGATTTTCTTACATATATTTTCTGTGGGCTGGATTATGGTCTCTTTCGACTTTAACAAGCTACAATTGTGACCAAAGTTTTAAAGAGCCTTGCAAGCTCTTCCAACATATGCGGGGTTATTCTCTTTGTTATTAAGAGACTAATTGCCATATCTGGATCCATAACACATTTAAAATTCTGTAATTGAAATAGTCTTCACAAGACCAGCTAGAGTTCCACTAAGACTTGTCTATTATTTCTAAGTATTAGAAGATAGGAGAGTTGTGGTCACAAGGAATTCTGGTGTGAATTGTGTCTGCATTAATTAAAGTATGAATTGAAGGAAACTGATAAGTGGAAATATCAGCCGCTGACCATGAAACGTAGTCATCGATGGGGCACCTGGATGGCTTAGTTGGTTAGGCGTCTACCTTCCGCTCAGGTCATGATCCCCGCCAAGTCCTCCCTCGATTCCTTGCTCAGTAGGGAGCCTGCTTCTCCCTCTGCCTGCTGCTCCCTCTGCCTGTCTGCTCTCTCTCTCTCTGACAAATAAATAAATACAATCTTAAAAAAAAGGAGGGACACCTGGGTGGTTCAGTTGGTTAAGCAGCTGCCTTCAGCTCAGGTCATGATCCCAGAGTTCTGGGGTCAAGTCCCGCATTGGGCTCCTTGCTGAGCAGGGAGCTTCCTTGCTTCTCCCTCTGCCTCTACCTGCCACTCTGCCTGCTTGTGCTCTCTCCCTCTGACAAATAAATAAATAAAATCTTAAAAAAAAACAAAAAACCTAGTCATTGAAATAAAATTTTCCCATGGGTACACATAGTAAGTCTTACCACCAATGCTAATAAGAATTCTGGCATTTGAGTATTTTTTAAAAAGAATAATCTGAAAGACAAAGAGAGTGGCTAAAAGTTAGCCTATGGGAAATGAACAAGTTAGATCCATTGGTAACATAAAATATTACTCAGCCACATTTATGAGTGTAGAAGTTTTCTGCTAAAATATGCATAATGTGTCATATGTGCGTGTGTGTTCATTCTAGAGGGTTCGGGAAAGCAGAACCTTCTAGGGAGTCATAAAATCTGTGAACTTAAACCCATGTTGTAAAGATGAAGAGGAGGTGACGGGAAAATGTTTATGTTGATTCTTCATTGTTTTATTTTTTATCATTTGTCTCCTGTAGATTATTCCAACACAGACTTGTGTAGAGTTGCAAAAATATTACTGGTTTCTTTGTGTTATAATTAGCTCTCATTCTGTATGGGTCCTTTCCTCATTTATTAAAAAGGATCAGTGCTTGCCTCTTGTCCTCATAAGGTTCCTAGGACTTTGAGATGAAATATAAAATCTGTGTAAACGTGTGAGTCCTTTTGTTACTTTTGAGAATGAATACAGTTCTTTTCATTAGAGTCTGGTGAAGGGGACCCTTGTTTTTGTGTCTCAACACATGACCAAGCAAAAGGGAAGCAATATCACCGACTTCTCTTTTTTGGTGCCAGGGCTAACTTTTCTTTAAAAAAGAGCTCCCGTCCCGACAAGTTAATAAATTTACTGAAACCGTGTGTTTACCCAGGAATTAGGGATGTTTCTTTTTTTTCTAGGGAGCATTCTGTTGGTGGGTATTGGTGGATGTAGAGGTGGTTTATGGAAGGAAAAGAAATGAGAACTTGTTCTCCATCCCCCCCAAATGCTGTTTGATATAGCTACTTCTACCATCACACATCTGAAAATATTTGGTTGGATTCTCTTCCCCTGAGCAGAAAAACTTCAGTAGCTTTGTTCTCATTGCTGTAATTTTCTTCATGGCTAGGGTGTTGACACTAAATAGAGATAGGTGTGAGAATTAATGCCTTTTCCAAGAGAATTTTAACAGTGACAGTTTTTTTTTTCCTTCCCTGGTGGCTTTTCCTACATGACCAAACATGAGTGCTGTTTATGATGGAATGTGAGTCTGACGGCTACAGAAATATTTACACATAATTATATTCTTTCATTTTTTTTATGAAAACAAAATCATACTATACAGTTTTTATTTTTTTTCTGCCTGCTTTTTTTGTCTTCTCTGTTGCCAAATAATTTTGCATTATATGAGTGGGTCACACATCATTTAACCAAACCTTTATTAACGGACATTTTGTCCTAAGATTGTATGTATAAAAGTCAGGAACCTTACTGTTTATGCTGCCTCAACACATGAATCCTCCTGCATTCTACATAGATTAGGTATGATGTTGATTATTTGATAAAAATTCTCATTTATGTTTCCATACTCATGTTAAATAAAAACATTAAAATTATTAGATTTTTTTCACTATAAATATATTCAATATGCTTAGTACTTGTATATCACAGAGTACCTTCTCTTTTATTAAAATGAACTTTGTGGTTGCTTGTGTAACGACCTCTCAACGGCCCCGTGGTGCTGCCTATCTGTACATTTTAGTTGGCTCAGTGTTGATGTGGGAGTCAGACAGCAGATGTTAGGCTAGGTTGTTTAGTTTGGGTTTCCTGTAATAGTTTTTGACAATTCTTGTTCTCCTCTCTTTAACTCTTTTATGTTGTTTTTCGCCAGTTACTGAGCAATATTTTCCATTAAAGGGTAATTGTCTTTTATACTCGTTCCAAACTGGATTTTTTTAAAGCAAGTGTTAATTGATTTGCCTGTCAGTTTATTTGGAAGAACCTAGAAGTCTTACAAAATAGTGTTCTGTAAGTTTTGGTAAATTTTTTCCAGTCTTTTTTCTTGTTGCAGTGTCATTATCTTGACATTATTTGAAGAAACCATTGTTGCGGTAGCATGTCACTGATACTGAGTATGGCCAGCTACTTCTCTGGGATAGTTTGGTCGTTATCCCATTTAAAGCCCAAGGGCATGCCCACAAACATGAACATAATTCCTTCCTAGCGTGTGGACTGTTAATTTTCTTAGTGAGGACTGTGAAGAGCAGCTGAAGCCTGCTTATTTGTGAATACCCAGAGCACTGTCTTGCTGTCGGGGCTTGGGACGAGAGCTGGGCAGGATGGTCCAAATACATCCAGTGACTTGAGTTGTATAGTATTGCCAGTGTACCCTGCTTGATTCAGAAGTCTCTAGAAGGTGTTTAAGTATCTTTTAACTATGGGCGTATCTGGGAGATATTGTGGGTTTGGTTGCAGACCCATAAAGTAAGTTAAAATTTCAGTTTCCCAGTGCATATAGAGTTATATTTATATTATACTGTAGCCTATTAAATGTACAGTAGCTTTATGTTTAAAGAAACAATGTACATGCTTTAACTAAAAAATAATTTATTACTAAGCCATGCGGACCATCGTGTGAACTTTTAGGGAGTCGTAATCTTTTTGCACCTGGAGGGTCTTGCCTTGATGTTCATGCCTGCTGACCGAGCAGGGTGGTGGTTGCTAAAGGTGGGGTGGCTGTGGCAATTTCTTAAAATAATACAACAGTGAAGTTTACTTCATCAGCTGCCTCTTTCCTTTGGGAACAATTTCTCTGTAGCATGGGATGCTGTTCCATAGCATTTTACCCACAGCAGACCTTTAAAAATTGGAATCGGTCCTCTCAAACCCTGCCCAACTAAGTTTATGTGATGTTCTAAGTCCTCTGTGGTCATTTCAGCAGTCTATAGCAGCTTTATCGGGAGTAGATTCCATCTCAAGAAACCCGTTTCTTCGGGAAGCAGCTCCTCAGCAACTGAAGTCTGATCATGACATTGCAATAACTCAGTCATATCTTCAGGCTCCACTTTTAATTCTAGTTCTCTTGGTCTGTCTGCCACATCTGCAGTTTCCTCCTCCACTGGAGTCTTGAGCCTCAGTCATCCATAAGGGTTGGAATTGACTTCTCCCCAACCACCGTGCATGTTGACGTTTTGCCGGCTTCTCATGAATCATGAGTGTTCTTAATGGCACCTAGAATGGTGACTCCTTCCCAGAGATTTTAAATTTACTTTTTCCAGACCCATCAGAGGAATCACTATTGGGGACAGCTATAGCCTTATGAAGTGTGTTTCTTAAAAAAGACTTGAAAGTTGAAATGACTCCCGTTGACTGCAGAATGAATATTGTGTTAGCAGGCATGAAAACAAAATTAATCTCGTTGAACACCTCCATCAGAGTTCTTGGGTGACCAGGTGCATTGTCAATGAGCAGAAATATTTTTTTTAAGATTTTATTTATTTGAGAGAGAACACGAGAGTACTCAAGCGGGGGGCAGGAATCAGAGGGAGATAGACAAGCAGACTCTGCACTGAGCTCAGTCTCACAACCCTGAGATCATGACCTGAGCCGAAATCAAGAGTCAGGGGCTTAGCTGACTGAGCCACCCAGACACCCCACAAGCAGTAATATTTTCAAAGGAATCTTTTTTCAGAAGAGTAGGTCTTGACAGTGGTCTTAAGATATTCAGTAAACCATGTTGTAAACAGATGTGCTGTCATGCAGGCTTCGTTGTTCATCTCTGGAGCACAGGAAGAGTAGATTTAGCATAATTCTTAAAGGCCCTAGGATTTTTGGAACTGTAGATGAGCACTGGCTTCAACTAAAAGTCATTAGCTGCATCAGCCTGTCACACTAAAGCCAGCCTGTGCTTTGGAGCTTTGAAGCCAGGCATGGACTTCTCTCAAGCTATGAAAGTCCTAGATGGCATCTTCTTCCAAGATAAGGCTGTTTCATCTCCATGGGGAATCTGTTGTTTAGTTTAGCCACCTTCATGAATTATCTTAGCTAGATCTTCTGGATCTGGGGAAAGAATGTTCTAGGTGGGGAATTACAAGTACAAGGGCCCTGCAGTGGGAGCAGGACTAGGGGAATGATGAGGAGGCCAGTGTGCACAGAGCACAGAGAGGGGAGAGTAAGGAGCTGGGGTTGGCTTAGTGAGGCCTTGTGGGCCACTCTAAGGACTTGGACTTTTATTCCAGGTAGGACGAAGGTTTTGAGCTTTTAAATAAATAGAGTGTAGAAACAGATCTGAGAATTTTATCATGCAGTCAGCAGCACACTTTATTTGATCTGTGTAGAACTCAGAAGGATGCATTTGTGGAGTCAGCATAAGTGGTAAGTTCTCCAACTTTTAAACACATAGTCTTAGGATAAAATGTCCATTAACAGCGGTTAGATTAAGTGCTATGCAGCACGTTGATCTAATAGAGGAGGCACAGTGTTAGGCTCAAGCAGAGTTCCAGATTTGTCAAGTGGTTAAGATAAATGGAGAGAGGGGCTGGAGGATAAGTGCTAGAGAGTGAATATGATGATTGACCATAGAGTTTAGGATGAAGAGATGATTGAAGACATGGGAGGACAGGGAGGCTGTACGAGGGACAGTGGCAAAGTGGTAGGACCAAAGGATGGAAGGTTCTGGTAGGTCAGAGGCTTGCTGTTGGAGCCAGGGGCCCAGTGGGAGTGAGCAGGCCATACAGGAGGTGGTGGGTTGTAGATAGTGTGCATGAGAGTAAGGTGATGGGAAAGTTACAGTTACTGGCACTGAGCGAGTGTTTGATAGGATCCGGAGGAGTGTGGCTAAGGTGGATGGTGGACAAGGTCTTATGGGAGGAGCAGGCAAAGAACTGAGGCCACATTGGTGGAAGGATCATCGACATGTGTATTGAAGTCACGGAGAATTGAGACAGGAGTCAAGAGTGACCGTGAGGCAGGAGCTAAAACCATCAGCAGGGGAGAGGGTGTGGCTGAGGAACGCAGAGTGATCTCAGCTGAAATGGGTAGTGGTGACGGGGTCCTCGAGGTTTTCTGGGTGTCTGTTCTTGTGCTCCTGGTCACTAGTCTTCCCTTCTGAATTGGCCTTTCTCTTTCTTTCGCGAGTTCCTCAGATTTCTACTTCCCCAGTGCCTACTATGTAGCCATCTCGTCTATGAGTTCTTTTGTGCCCTAACTTTAAAAATGCAATTGTCTCACTGAGTTTAAAAAAACTGTGGTGCTATTTTGGGCTATAATTTTCACCCTATCCACTCTGTGGCCACATTTTTTCCTGCTGTGTTTTCTTTAGGGGAGTTTTGCCGTTCTTTTCCACAATTGTTAAGGTCTCTTTTGTGGTTGCTGTATCTGTTCTTTTTCTGTTATTCAACGGAATGAGTTTGGTTTTCCTGGCAGGGGCGGCCTGTGAAGGGAGGAGTGCTGAGTCTCTCCGCTCAGGGACTCATTTCTGTCTGTCTTGCCCTCTCTTTCTTTCTGCACTCTTGTCTTGTGTGGAAGGTCCTACCCCTCCAGTCCTCATAGCCCCACATCACTGTGTTGGCCCCAAGATGCACAGCTACCTTTGGGTAAGGCATCTGTCTGCTCTTAGAGAAAGATGGTACTTTTAGAAGTCAGCAGCCTAGGGGCCCTGAGCATAGCCCAACCTCCTCCCCCCTCCTCCCCCCTCCTCCCCCAGGAGGGTGTCCCGTTCCTTCTCAGCCCTGCTCTGAGTCCCTCTCAGGGTGTCATCATCCTCTTCTGGAAGTGAATACTTGCTGCTGGCATCTTGGAGATCTGCGTCCCTTCTACCGCTCTGCAGCCCCTCCTTGCTCCCTGCCCTGCCCACACGGCTACCCATTCAGGAGCTGCTCTTTTCTGTTGCTTTTGGCCACATGTATATATTTTTTAGACGTTTTTGTTGTCCTCATTTCTCTGAAAACAAAACTTTTATGGGTTTTCTCCCCCTCCCCCCACTTTGTGACTTCAGGAGGGAAGATTCGGAAACAGACTTACACCATGTCCCTGTAGGCAATAGAAATCTATTTTCAGTCCATTTTAGCAATACCTGAGTAGCAGTGTCTCAGTAGACGGAACTGATCAGAAATTAGGAGTGAGGTGACGGTTTGGAAATTGCTGCCGTAGAAACTGGAGGTGAATTTCGTGATAGAGCTAAAAACATTCAGGAGCTTTGGGAGCAGAAAGAGAATGAATGGGCCGTTCAGCGGGTGACAGGAGGGCAGCTTGCCAAGAAGGTGGGCCAGGAGGACCCGGAAGGCCGGATTGCTAATTGTGCAGGGCTTAGCCACTGGGTGAGTCGTTGCTTGGGTTTGCTACTCAAATCACCTTCTCAAGGGGCTGCATCCGCCTCCAGGCCTCCATTATTTCTGAGTCTAGAACCCCTCAGAGTAGTAGGCAAATTGAGTGGATCCATGTGATAAAATGTTAGCCCTGAATATCTTTGCTAAGAGAGTTTGTAATGTTCCAGCCGTCTTAGAAATCCAGAATACGGTGTACAGACAGTTTTCAAATGGCTTGAAATTTTTAAGAACTGTGCCCTCAGATTTAACTCTATGAATCTACGGTAGCTTTAAAATACCCTGCATTTCCACTTTGTTCATCTGTATGCCTTCTTACTTTTGAAATATCTGGGAAGAAACCAGTGAGAAACTTGAAATGTGTTCAGTGTTTGAGACCACTTTGTGGAAAAGGCTGTGCTTGGAGGCGTGCTGGTTATTTCTGGAAGGAGAGCTCCGCGAACCAGTGACTTGGCCTCTGGAGGCACAGACTCCATTGTGGAGTCGCAGCTCAAGACTCTCCTTTAGAAGATCCTTTATCTTGCTCTTACCCGTTTACCTCCACAGTTTGCTTCAGTTCTTTTACCCACAAAGAAGATAAGCTGCCTACCCAGGTCACAAGACAGAGCATGAGATAGGGAGCATATTGGAAAAAAGCCCATAATTATTTTAGTAACGGCCTTTCAGATTCTCCGGGGGTTTTCCCAGCTAGTGCTTTTTAGAATTATAATACACTTTTCTTGGTTTTTCTTGATATATGAGATAGCCCAATTTCACCTGATTTTTTTTTCATAGCTGCTTTTTGTGTTGTACTTTTTTTCAACTCGCTGATACGATTTTTTTAATGATATACTGTGCACCTTGTACTCTGTAATGAACCTAACCTAATGGTTCTAACTCGAATTATAGTAAACCTACCACTAGCAGCATCTTTCATTCTTAAAGAGGTCTGTGCCATTTCAGAATTTCTCATATCTATCATACCTATCCCCTCTAATACTCCAAAGCATTCTTTAAAATGGGTAGAGGGATTGATAGATGAGAAAAGAGGGGAGGCTGAAATGGAATTTGTTTCTTTTAACGTTTCATTGTTTTCTAGTTCCGTTTCAATTACCACTTGTATGTAACTGCTGGATACTTGTCAGTATTAGCAACAGCTAACTCTTCACTTCTCATGATAGGATATAACTATTTTGTGTCAGTTGATACTTATTATCTCTGCAGTTCTTGTGACTATATCAGAGATTATGACGTTTCAGTGCATGGTTCACATTAGGTAGCTAAGATATGTTAGTAAGAATACTCTTTGGGGCCCCTGGGTGGCACAGTTAAGTGCCTGATTCTTGATTTTGGCTCAGGTTATGATCTCAGGGTCGTGAGATTGAGCCCCATGTCGGGGTCTGTGATGAGCTAGGAGCCTGCTTAAGATTCTCTCTTCGTCTGGACCACCCCCTCTGCTCATTTGCGTGTTCGCTCTCTCTTTCTTAAAAAATAAAGGAATATTCTTATTGTTCATTTCTGACTTTCAGGAGAAAGACGTAAACCGCTTCACACCATTAGCTCCCATTTATTGAGCTCTTTCTTACAATATCCAGTGCAAGGTGTTTACATACATTGTTCTCAGTTAAAATTCATAACTCAGAAAGAGGTGATTTTCTCTCCATTTGACTGCTGAGGCAGTTGGAGCTTGGAGAGATTAGATAAATCACCAGAGGTCAGCAGCTAGGAAGAAGTGAGGTCAGGTTTCCAAGTCAGGCTGTCTGGCTGCAAGGCCACTTTTGCTGGTCAGCATTTATACTTCTGCGGTATGGTGTGTCTGACACTGAGTCCAAGTCTCAAAATCACCTGCCCAAGGGCTTTCCTAACTATTATTTTGTTTTCTGTGATTGGTTATTACAATTCTGAGTTATTTGGGGGGTTGAGCAACAGAGATGTTTAGTGTTTAGAAGATAGCTGTATTCTGTCCTGGTTTGGGAGATAGTTTTTTGAAGGCTCTGTGTGCCTGGTAGGGCCTGGCCCAGGTGCCCCCGCATGCTGGCCACTCTCACTGGGCAGATAGCATCCTCCTCATACCCGCAGTGAACTATGGCAGGTTGGAACATCACATAGCCCCTCTACCAACTGACCCATACCTACGATTTGATGGCAAAAAAATATTCCTTGCCATGAAGCATTTGTCCCTTAAGGAATCCACTAGATGGCAGCAGACCCATGTGGAATAGAATGGGTCTTCATTACAGAAGGTGAGAGCTGGAAAGGGGACTGCTTGGTTTTTGAGAAAATAATAATGCACCATTTTGGGTGTGCAGGAAATAGTGTTGTCTTTATGTTATGAAAAATGTGATGTATTCTTTAAAGTTATCTCTCTAGAAATATAATGGTGCAAATAGTTCATAATTGTAGATAATGTAAAAGTAATTTGTTCATTGTATTTGTTCACTGGATTTAATCCTACCTCCATGTATTAGGTGAATTTTTCTTCAGGACACCATTTATAGTTATGTAAAGAATTTGTTCCTTAATTTTCATATTTCATGAGCTTTTTTTTTTTCGTTAAAGTTAAGCATATGCCAATTAGAATTGAATATGAGTATCCTATAAATTTACAATATCCCAGACTAGATAATGAAGTGAAGCCATTGAAGAACCTGACTTGGGAGAAACTAGGGGGGCTTCTCAGTTTTTTCACATCACTGGGCTGCTTGTCATCTACCTAGAGACCGTATTGTGTCTCCCTTTCTGTAAGCTCATCTTTCTTCAGCATGTTTTAACATGGTCTACTTGGGTATGGCAAAAGATCCTCTGCACCATTATCCTACTGTTCTTATCTGCCAGAAGAAAAAGAACTAAGAGATTGGAAAAAACTGGGCAGTAATAAAATAATAGAGGGGTAGCAATACAACAGTTACTCTACAA
The DNA here is from genome assembly GCA_002007465.1 of Ailurus styani. Taxonomy (NCBI): domain Eukaryota; kingdom Metazoa; phylum Chordata; class Mammalia; order Carnivora; family Ailuridae; genus Ailurus; species Ailurus styani. The sequence continues at coordinate 971,673 of LNAC01000037.1, read as the reverse complement.
AAATGTTCAGCCGATAGACAACAAGGTAACTGTAATTCTGTTTCTAAATTAAGGTGAAAAGAGCAGCAGTTGAAATAACCTATAGCCAGCACCTGCGATGTACTGATTATGTATTCTTTCTGAAAATTGCATAAATGCAACTCAGTATACATGCCTGGTTGGTGAAAAATTTGCAGCATTGTTAAATATTGTGCCACATAGGCTTAGTAACATAGTGAGTACTTCATACTCTGAAGTAACAGTGGGTCGGAGTTTGTGAAGACAAAGTTTTAGTAATTTTTACTAATTTAGGACACGGTTTGGCCAACTTTTTCTGTAAAGGGCCAATAGTAAATATTTTAGGCTTTGTGGTCACATCTGGTCTCTTGCATATTCTTTTTTTTTTCTTTTTTTTTCCCTTAATTCTTTAAAAATGTAACGACCATTTTTAACTGGAAGGCTATACAAGACGTGTCACAATTTGCTGACCCTGTTGTAAAATGGTAACACCAGTCATGTAAAATGATGTCTCTGGAATCTTGCTGGTTCATAAGATCTGAAGAAAGGACAGGCATTTCTTTCCTGATCGGTTTCAGCCAGGCTCAAGGATCCCTGTGATCCAGTGGTGGGCCGTGAAACTTACAGCTTGGTTCTTTATTCTCAGTGTACACTTACTTGTCTCTTATTTGCATCAGCAAACATATACCTAGATTATGAAATAATCCTTTTAAAAGTCGTTACCGTGGTGCCTGGGTGGCTCAGAAGGTTAAGTGTCTGCCTTCAGCTCAGGTCATGATCCCAGGGTCCTGGCATCCAGCCCCGCATCGGGCTCCCCATTCAGCAGGGAATCTGCTTCTCCCTCTGCCTCTCCCCCTGCTTGTCCTCTCTCTTTCACTCTCTCTCTCTCAAATGAATAAATAAAATATTTAAAAAAATACATAAATAAAAACAAAAATCTGTTGCTTCTAGCCCTTGTAGTACATTGAACAATACTGGTTTGAAAACTCAGAAATCTACATTTTTTTATCCTTGCTCTTCTACTAAGTAACTGATTTATTGGATAAGTCAGTTATTCTGTCTGGTTCTCAACTTTTTTGTTTATAAAATAGAATCAAATGAATGCCATATAATATTTCTTCTAAACTTGATTCAGTAATTTCAGATTTATGTTTTCATAGTCCCTTTGTCAGATACGTTTAAATGAGCCCCAAGTTTAGAGAAATTAAAGGAACACAGTTGAATTAGTGTTGATGTACAAAAGCTCTCCCACGGTGCCAGATACATAGTGATGCTTGGTAAATGTTTGCTGAATGAATGAATAGTTGAGCACACTTACTTGTCTTAACTCTATTCTTACATATGCATTTTATGTTAGGAATATATATCTTACATACGATATAATCTTTCTAATGAATGCCCTTTTGTGGTTCAGCTTTTAAAATATCCATTGAGTGTCAACAACGTGGTGGGTTCTAGAGATACAAAAATGAATAAGACTAGTTTTTGCCTTTATAAGGAGTTTCCTTTCAAGCCAGAGAGCTAAGTAAATTATTTCAATTTATATGGTAATGTGGTATTAGAGATTTGAATTGCCAAGCTGAAGTGTCCTGTTTCTTATACTTTGAAACCATTCCAAATACCACCTCCATTTAGGCTTTCTGAATTGCCATCCAGTGGAAGACCAATGATATCAGCTCCTTATGGGAAGCATTTTTATAGCACTTAATGGTCCTGCTTCCTCTTTGGGTTTATGTAATGTGCTTTCCGTTCCTTTTATTTTTTAGGTAAATATAGGAGGCCTTATTTTTCATGAAAAAGCATTCATGAAAAGTATCTAGCACTCAACTAAATGCATTCGATTAGGCAGTAACATAATAGGAGCGTTTCTAGTAAACATCATTCCATAAGATACTATGTTATCAAAAGAGTTGTTTCGGAATGAAAAGGTCATCAGCTAAAGCATTTCACCTGTGAGGAATTTCAGCATTTGTACAATTTAAATAGCACTAACTAAATCTAGCTTTTGTTTACAACTAGCTTGCTTAAGAGTCTCCCTTTCTTGGGAACCCTCCTACACTGTTGGTAGGAATGCAAGCTTGTCCAGCCACTCTGGAAAACAGTGTGGAGGTTCCTCAAAAAGTTGAAAATAGAGCTACCCTATGACCCAGCAATCACATTACTGGGTATTTACCCTAAAGATACAAAGGTAGTGATCCTCAGGGGCACATGCAGTCGAATGTTTATAGCAGCAATGTCCACAATAGCCACACTATGGAGGGAATCTAGACGTCCATCAACAGATGAATGGATAAAGAAGATGTGGTATATATATACAATGGAATACTGTGCAGCCATCAAAAAGATGAAATCTTGCCGTTTGCAACAACATGGATGGAACTAGAGGGTATTATCCTAAGCAAAATAAGTCAATCAGAGAAAGACAATTATCATACGATCTCTCTGATATGAGGAATTTGAGAGGCAGGGTGGGGAGTTGTGGGGGATAGGGAGGGGGAAAAATGAAACAAGATGGGACCGGGGAGGGAGACGAACCATAAGAGACTCTTAATCTCGGGAAACAAACTGTAGGTTGCTGGAGGGGAGGGGGCAGATGGGAGGGATGGGGTGGCTGGGTTGTGGGGAGGATATGTGCTATGGTGAGTGCTGTGAATTATGTGAGACTGAGGATTCAAAGACCTGTACCCTGAAGCAAATAATCCATTATATGTTAATTTAAAAAAAAAAGTCTCCCTTTCTCTTTATGATTACTACTAGGTCTCATACTATTTATCACCTATTACTTCTATGGAGATAAGCAAAATGCAGAGCCTCTTAGAACAGTTGTGTTGCTTTAACAACCAGATTTTTTTCCTCTTGAGACTAGATCTTTGATGATCCTTCTCAATGGTCATGATATTATAACCAAAAGATCTGGATGTAATTAAGAATTCTAGGTATTAGGTGGCTAAAAATAAATACCCGTTATAGTTCATGCCTTTTGTTTCTTTCTTTTTTTTTTTTTTAAATATGGAACGCTTCACGAATTTGCGTGTCATCCTTGCGCAGGGGCCATGCTAATCTTCTCTGTATCGTTCCAATTTTAGTATATGTGCTGCCGAAGCAAGCACTCATGCCTTTTGTTTCTTACAGTGAGCGTATTTCTTTTTCTTTTCTTTTCTTTTTTTTTTTTTGCACATTGGCTTTAAAAAAAATTCCCCTGCCTAACATTGTGCTACTATCTCAAACCACCAGAAGTCCGCTCTCATTTCCACAAAAGAGGAGAACCAAGGTCTATTCAGTTCCTGCATCCAGCGCCAAGTCTTGAGGGTGATTTCCATTCCATTTCTCTGTTTCAGCAAGATTGAATCATCCTTAGCCTGTGGACCAGAGAGTTCATGTAACCACCCTGCACCCTGTGTAAAACACGGGAGGATGTGGGCAGGGATGGAGACAAACAGTTAACATACCTGAACAGGTAATGGCAGAGCAAGGAAGAAAACATTTCCCTCTACAGCCATAAACACGGCCACAGTTCACATTAATAAATTTTCTTTCCTTTGGTAGCCATTGCATGTTCCTTTTGCCTTCATTCTACACCTTGTGTGTTTGGAGTAATCCAGACTCCCAAACCTGAGTCCTTCTTGCTTCTGCTCCCATGCTTTATGATTAAAGACAGCAGCATTAGCAAATTCCCCACAGCTCATCTCCAGGGACGTTTCCGCTCCTCTTTCTCACTTGGGTGTGGACACACACTCACATCCCTGTATTGGTTACCTCCCTGGATGCTATACTGTCCTGGCTCCAAATGGCCACATGGAATCTCAGCTTCTGCTTAGGTAGAAACTATATCTTTCACTTGAATATTGTCTTTAAATTAACCTCTAGGCACGGAAGGAAATTTGCAAATGGATAATTGGGTATAAATGTGAAATGTTTCTTTTCACTTTCACCACTTAGTTCCCAAATCTGAGTTTTCTTCCTGGTTCTGGGTAAAACAACACCCTGGAGTGGTTGTTCTTGGAGAGCATAAAGATCCTACTGTAGGACAGAGCTTTACCTTCCGGGGATACGGTCCCCCAAGTGACACCGTAGTTGAGTCTAAAATTGGCCAGTAAACATTCCAGAAAGTCCAGCAGTTGCTAGATAATGGAGTACTGGCAAACCAGGGAACTCCATTGTCTTTGGAAGTTCTGTCCATTTTTTTTTTTCTCTAAAGTGGGTATCTTCATCAGAAACTCTGGTGTGTGGAGTACCATGATTGTGACTAATGCGTGGATTAGGAAGCTGGTAGAAGCATGGGGGAAGAGAGTAGAGGAAGCACAACAAAATCCGTAATCACCATTTCAGTGAACATAAAATTCTGCTTCATTCAAGATCAAAGAGACATAATTATCTTGTCACTTGGTGGCTGGCTAGTGCTCCCAAGAATGGCACCATATCCCATATTTACGTTTGGTTGCTTTTGCTACAAATTGGTACGTGGCATTGCCAGTAACCCTGATCGTCTCACTAAGGGGAAGTCCATGTTGGTGAGCCTGTATGTGGCTTTTATTCCTACACCACAGCTAGTTTACTGTTACTGAACAAGTGCTGTAGGAGTTGGGACTAGGGACAGGCTGACATATACAGAACAAAGTACAGAGAGAGATACACCAACAGGATAATTTAACACCTAATCCATCTAATAGGCAACTCAAGTCACTTGGTTATCTAGTATACCAGTGCTTCCTTTTTATACAGGGCTCAGTAGCAAGACTAGAACTGTTCCTCAAAATGATAACATTGGTTGCAGAGAGCATGATCTTGCTTCAGGATTCTAAAGGACCCTCCTTTTTTTGTTTGTTTTTTGTTTTTTTTTTCCCCCGTTTTTTCTTGTTGGAACATGGAACTCATTTTACAGAGAGTATCCTGATACAACACGGGCACTGAATTTGCCATTAGATCAACTGAGTCATTCAAACCAAGTGTAGAGCTGCTCAGGCCCCACTTGAGCTAGCCAGCTGGATAGCCTTTTCTTTGGAGGAGTTAAAGCCAGAGCTGGCAACTTTTGGGGCATTCAATAAAACAGGGCATTCAGGGCGCCTGGGTGGCTCAGTGGGTTAAAGCCTCTGCTTTCGGCTCAGGTCATGATCCCAGGGTCCTGGGATCGAGGCCCGCATCGGGCTCCCTGCTCAGCAGGGAGCCTGCTTCCTCCTCTCCCTCTCTCTCTGCCTGGCTCTCTGCCTACTTGTAATCTCTCTCTCTCTGTGTCAAATAAATAAAAATCTTAAAAAAAAAAAAATAAAAAAAAAATAAAACAGGGCATTCAATAAAACTGTTCCCCATTTGTATTTGAGACTGGAGAGAAAGCNAAAAAAAAAAATAAAAAAAAAAATAAAATAAAACAGGGCATTCAATAAAACTGTTCCCCATTTGTATTTGAGACTGGAGAGAAAGCAGTTCGTCATTTACTTTGCCAAGGTATGTCAACACTCCATACAGATTAATGGACTAGGAGACAGGACCCTATATTTTCATGGAATTTATCTTCTACCTGCTGGCATACTTAACATCCTTCCTAGGCACCTGAGAGTATTATGGTCACTTCTTGCTTTTCAGGTCCTTAAAAGCAAATGTAAACAGTGTATTGTATTGTAGTGTTCTGTAGGAGGAGATGATCAGTATCTTTGAAAACTAAATTGGAGTACAGAGGCAAAGAGTGTGACTATGACGTGTCACTACTGTCCCACCCGGTTCATTGTGACCCCTTCCTGTGTTCTCTATTTTTAAGTTAGAGTAGGAAGTGTTTACCAAATCGGAAGGTATGTACAAGGTGCCAGAGATTGTGATGGTCTGTTCTAGAAGCAGATAACATTTTGGAGATCATTGCAATTGGAGTTACCATCTGAATAAGCTTCTGCTAAGCCATCTTGACTATTTGCATCTCCAGGTGGGGCAGTTAGAATAGTTCAGCTTGTGGTAGCATTTCTGTGCATTTCCACAGGATGCTGCTCTTGGTTTACTCTTTTTAGACTGCAGAGCCCTTAGGGGCTTCTGATTGCTTCTTCCCCATAAGAGCCTTCACTCAGGGTAAGGAAGGGTGAAAGCTGGACCGGCTGAGTGTGTCTGTGAAAAATCCTTGGGAGACGACCAGTTGGTGGATTTAGGTTCCCACTGGGCCTGTCAGAAGCAGTTCTACGTAATTCCTTCTAATGCTTGAACAATTTTATGTAGCATTTATATGTTAGAGTTGATTATGCTTTTTAAAATCAATAGGCTTGTTTATCTTTTTTTGCTATTCATTTATTCAGTGAATAATATTAAAATCCCTCTTCTTGGCCCATTTTTTGTACTGGCTTATCTGACTTTTCTCAGTTATTTCTACTTTTTCATATCTTTTTTAAAGATTTTATTTATTTATATGACAGAGAGAGAGAGATTACAAGTAGGCAGAGAGGCAAGCAGAGAGAGAGGAGGAAGCAGGCTCCCTGCTGAGCAGAGAGCCCGATGCAGGCCTCGATCCCAGGACCCTGGGATCATGACCTGAGCCAAAGGCAGAGGCTTTAACCCACTGAGCCACCCAGGCGCCCTCTAGTTTTTCATATGTTATGGATATTGCTCTTAAGTATGTCTCTACCTTTTTTTTTTTTTAAGATTTTATTTATTTATTTGACAGAGAGAGAGATCACAAGTAGGCAGAGCGGCAGGCAGAGGGAGAGGGAGAAGCAGGCTCTCTGCCAAGCAGAGAGCCCAATGTGGGCCTCGATCCCAGGACCCTGGGATCATGACCTGAGCCGAAGGCAGCAGCTTAACTGACAGAGCCACCCAGGCGCCCTACCTTTTGTTTTTAAGGCTTTTGATGGTAATTGTATCTTTACTTGCTTATTTCTCTTAAGTTGTAGCATCCCGTTACATGAAAAGTTATCAGTGAAGTTGAATTTCTCATATGTTTATTTGCTTGTTATAAATTTCATGATGACATCTTTTATCCTTTTTGTACTGGACTATTTTCCTGTTATTGATTTGTAGGAGTTTTCTCTTTCCTGTATTAGGGATATTAACCCCTTTCTTCATCATATGCTGCAGATGTTTTCACACACACACACACACACACTTTATTTATATATATCTGTAATACAGATACTCATTTGCATGTAGCATTAAAAAATTATTTGTGTTGTCAGGTTTGACATATTTCATTCCATGGTTTTTAGTTTTATATCATGCTTAAATAATATTTTATCCCTCCAAGTTCATAAAAAGATCATAATGATAAATTTGTGTTTATTGTTTCATGTAGCAGTTTCATGGTTTCAACTTTTAACATTTAACTCAATAATTGCTGTTTTATTTTGCTGTATGAGGTACATTAGTTTTCTACTTTAATCCCAAGTGGTTAGTCAGTTTTCCTGTTGTCATTTATTGAATTAATCTGTTTTTTCTCAACTTAATATGACTTTTTTCAATGACAGGAACCTTCTAGAGACGAGATAAATGCTCACGCTACAGTTTGTCATATCAAACCTTTGTCTTATCAAAAAGCTTTAAATCCCTCTAAAGCAGTCCAAGAAAACCTGTTGAGATTCAGAAGGAAATACATAATTAATAGCAAGCAGCCATAAATTAAACACAGCAAACAAGATTTCTTTGCCCTACAAAAGAAAAATCTACTACCCCTCCCCCCAAAAAAGGCACAAAAAAAAAATTCTTTTGAAACTAGCTGAATGGTTAACAGTTGCTTTATGCTATATGATTCCTTTCCAGTATTTATGTTTTTCAGCTTCGACTTGAAAGCAGTGTCATTACATCATCCTCAGTGAACCAAAGTTATCCTGTATTTGGGATACAGTTATTCCCTTGATCCCATAAAAAAGTAATGACTATTTAAAAACATTTAAGCTGTATAAATAAACCACTCATTTAAAATAAAAAGAATGGGTGAGTTGGATCATTTTTCTCTAGTTCTTGGAAATGTGCATATTCTTTACTTTGGAGATGGATTTTCAGCTTCTACTTGACATTTTATTTGTCTGCACACATGCATACAGCTACAGGACCTCCCATTTGTGAGGAACAACCTTTTTATAAAAATTGCAGTGTTTATAGACTTTGGATTGTGATCTTAGCATGAATTTTAACTCTTGACTTTTAATTTAAATATTTAGAACTTACCGAAAAGTATAGTGCAGTGAACTTTTTATATACCCTTCACCTGAGTTCACCAGTTGTTGACATTTTTCCATTTATGTTTTGTATCTCTCTCCAAATTCAAATTTCAAAATCAAATTCAAGTGTCTTCAGTAGCTCCACTTTTGTTTTATAGCATTTTTTTCCTTCTGATTTAGAATCCAAGCCAAAATCCTATATTGCTTTTGGGTAATTTAGTAATTTGGGTGGTTTAGTTCTTTGATTTGGAAAAGCTCCCCTGCCTTGTCTTTTTCGGGTTTTTTTTCCCCTCTTTCATGACATTGACATTTTTAAAAGCCCAGACCAGTTGTTTTGTAGATTATCCTGCAGTCTAGATTGGTCTCTTTTTTGTCCCCTTATGATTAGATTCAGGTTAAACATTTTGGCAAAAAAAAAAAAAATGTAGATCATATTGTGACTTTCTCATTGGATCATGTCAGGAAGCTCATCATGCCAGTTGGTCTTGTTGGTGCTGCTAAATTTGATTATTTGTTCTGGGGCGCCTGGGTGGCTCAGTCAGTTAAACGCAGGACTCTTGGCTTCGGCTCAGGTCACAGTCTCAGGGTTATGAGATAAGCCCTGAGTCAGTCTGTGTGCTGGGCATAGAACCTGCTTAAGATTCTCTCTTTCCCTCTCCCCCCAGCCACGTGTACAAACACTCTCACTCTCTCCCTCTCTCTCTAAAATTAAAAACAAAAAAAAATTAATCATTTGTGGGTTTTTTTTAAAAAAAGATCTATTTATTTTAGAGAGAGTGAGCGAGCACACATGGGGAGGGGCAGACGGAGAGAATAGACTCTGCACTGAGCAGGGAGCCCAACCCTGGGTTCCATCTTATGACCCTGAGATCATGACCTGAGCTGAAATCAAGAGTCCAATGCTTAACCGACTGAGCCACCCTGGTGCCCTGATCATTTGTTTTAAGGAACAGATTTTTCCAAGGTGAAGTTAGTTCTGTTATTAATATCATCCATGTGGCAATAATTTCAGATTCTGTGAATGTTCTATGGTTTCAGCATCCTCTGATGATGCTTGCCTGGGTCCATTATTACATGGAAAAGTATAAATAATTGTTTCATCTTTATTATTCCTCCCTTGTTTATTAACAATCGTTATGTCCCATTGACGTACATAACTGTTAAAATTATTTTCCTCACAGTTTTTAGGCCAGTAGTTAAGTGAAGGTTCATGTGCCATTGTTGTAAATGCTCTGAGGAGCTAGGGAGGAAAATCACATTTTCAGATCATAAGTGCAGTTTCACATGTTTACATCCCCACACAATTTCCTCTTGAAAATTAATTCATCATTGTAACTAGATTTAAATAAACCACTTATTTTTCAATTTTTTCTCAATTAACATTTTCTGTATTCATCTCTTTGGTTTTTTTTCTTTTTCCAGTAGTCCAATTGCCTGTATTAATTTCTAACTTAATTTCTGTTGCCCCAACATTTATAACAATTATACACTTATCTTTTCATCACAATAGCTGTGGAAATACAGAGGAGTCTGAATCAACTTGGAACGCCTCAAGATTCACCTGAACTGAGGCAACAGCTGTAAGTATTTAATAATTTAAAGAAAAAGAAAAAAAATCACTGTCCTGTTGCTTTGATGGTCTGTAGTGTTATATTTACTGGAGAAACAATGGAAAATTAATAAGATTTTTAGCTCCTTTATTTGTACCAACCCTTTGTGTAGGTTTTTCCCTGTTCTGGGTAGACAAATATTTTTCTTTATTTTAAAGAGCTGGCTCACTCCAGCAAAGCAGAACTTTGTTAGTTGCCTTTCTTATACTTATTGAATAGGTTGTTTTGATGGCTTTTGAAAAATGATATTCTAAGCTTCTCTATTTATGTGCTTTTCTTCCCATAGCTAACAGTTTCTTCAGTGACTAGATTTTTATTTGGTTTAGATCCAGTACATATTCAATATGAATGGCTATCCGTAAAAAACTTATACCCAAATCCTTGAATTTCAGAAGGCATTAGCCTTTGTTTAAGAAAAAAAAGTTCTTGTCAAGTTATGTAGTACATGGTTCAGGAAATAACATGCTGCTAGAAGAACAGCAATAATACTTTGTGGTGTTATAGATTTTATAGCGTTTCCACACATTTTCTCATCTGAATCTTTCTCATCTGGAGTAAAAAACATAGATCAAAACAGTTATTTTGGGGGCGCCAGGGTAGCTCAGTCAGTTAAGCATCTGTCTCAGGTCATGATCTCAGGGTCCTGGGATCAAGCCCCACATCAGGCTCCCTGCTCAGCGGTAGTCTGCTTCTCCCTCTACCTCTCCTTGTGTGATCTCTCTCATGCTCTCTCTCAAATAAGTAACTAAAAATCTTAAAAAAGAAAAGAAAACAATTTTAATTTTGCTCATAAGGAAAATATGTCTCGTGGGAATGTGATGATTTGCCTAATAACATCATTGTGAACCTGAATCTTAAATCATAATTCAGTGCCATTACAGCCATATTTCAAGTAATATATATGTAGTAACTGATACTCCAAATAACATTAGCTATAAAAAGAAAAAATGACAAAGAGGAAGAAATTAAAATATAGGTGATGGGAATTCATGTTTTTTATGAAGTACATTTTGAAGAATTTATAGTTATGTCTAACTTATACTTTTTCTGCAGTGAGAGATATTGGGGTGGTAAAAATGCCCCAAGTCTAAATAATAAACCCTCATTTGTTAAACTGAAATGGAGTAGAGGGGCACCTGGGTGGCTCAGTCGGTTAAGCGTCTGACTCTTGATTTTGGTTCAGGTCATGATCTCAGGGTCGTGAGATCCAGCCCCACATCAGGCTCCACACTCAGTGTGGAGTCAGCTTCCTTCCCCCTTTTATGTCCCCCCTGCCACATTGTGCACACTTTCTCTCTCTCAAATAAATAAATAAATCTTAAAAAAAAACTAAAATGGAATAGAAACACATAATTTATAATAAATAGTTTGCTAAGGTTAGTGGTGGAGATTGTGAGTAGGTAGATCAGTAAAGTCTTTTCAGAAATTTAACTATCTTACGTTTTCTAAAGATTTTAAAAGGCATATTAAAGGTACGGTAGGTAGAAAATAGATAAAAGTAGGTTGTAGTTCTTCCTTATCAGTCAAATACAGGTATCTATACTTAAAAATACTCTTATACAATATCTCATTATTTTAAAGGATTCCAAGTGTGACTAATAGGTGTTTAAACTGAGAGATAATATATTTGAGAAGTACTGATGTAATTTATAAAGCATCACATTACTATAAGCGTTTTTTTTTAGAGTAAAGTTCTTTAGTTAAAAATCTGACTTTTTGTTACGCCTGAGTGGCTCAGTTGATTAGGCATTTGCTTTCAGCTCTGGTGATGATTCCAGGGTCCTGGGATCAAGTTCCACATCAGGCTCCTTGCTTGGTAAGGAGCCTGCTTCTCCTTCTGCCTGCTGCTCTTTCTGCTTGTGCACATGCTCCTTCTCTCTCTCTGACAAATAAATAAATAAATCTAAAAAAAATAACACAAAAAACCTCAGGCTTTTTACTTTATAAGCTATTTAGCAAGACAGATACAGATACTGATATAATTTACTTCTTGTGTTCTTTCTCTTTTCAGAGAAATGCTATTATTTTTTCCACAGCAAACTTAAAAAGTAGTAAATGGATATTATTATTTATTACCTCTTCCCTCCTTTTTAAAAATATATATTTTTTAAGATTTTATTTATTTATTTGACACAGAGAGAGAGAGATCACAAGTAGGCAGAGAGGCGGGCAGAGAGAGAGGAGGAAGCAGGCTCCCTGCTGAGCAGAGAGCCCAATGTGGGGCTCGATCCCAGGACCCTGAGATCATGACCTGAACCGAAGGCAGAGGCTTAAACCGCTGAGCCACCCAGGCATGCTCCCCCTCCCCGCTTTTTTTAAAGTATCTATAAGGATATAAATATTCAGATCAAGACAGAGGAGAGGCTACATGTACCCCAAGCCCTGGGAACTGGACGAAATCTCAGGCGACAAATCCTCTTCATTTATTCAACTGATCTCTCAATTGTGGGATCCAGACAGAAGGCTCCCACCATCCCAACCCCTAAAACATCAGACATCCCACAGTTTTGGCTTTCGCTCCGGTCATCTTCCTTTCTAAGTGGCTGCTGAGATTTATTTCTCAATGCTTGGTTGCTCCGTGTGAGTCAAGAACTTTCCATGTAATATTTGCTCAATATTTAATAAGAAATAGAACCTGGAACTTTTTTAAGTAGGCTCTATGCCCAGTGTGGGGCTTGAACTCACAACTCTGAGATTAAGAGTCACGTGTTCTACTGACTGAGTCGGTCAGGTGCCCTGAAATTTTTGTTTTCATAGAAAAAATTCAGAGCCAGTCTATAAAATAGTGGTTTTTATCAAACTATTCATCAACTGACAGAGTTGTAACTTAAAGAAATCTCTTGTTCTTTCACTATAATGTGTGTTTTCTCACTTCAGGCAACAGAAGCAGCAGTATACTAACCAACTTGCCAAGGAAACGGATAAGTACATTAAAGAGTTTGGATCTCTGCCCACCACCCCCAGTGAACAGGTATCAAGCCTTAAGACACATTGCTGCTGTAGTGAATGTAAAAGAAATCACATGCATTGTAGGGTCTTTGAACTGATATTCTAGAAAGGAAATTAAGGGGGAAAAATTGTATTTGAGATTAGTTCACAGAACACAAAACTATATTTAATTGCCCAGGTAGTATCCTGTGGTTCAATAAAGCAAAAATTATTTCCATGCAGTTTCCCTGACCCATAATTAAGCAAGTGCTCAGAAAATGCTTCCTGAGTAATTGTTTCCTGGCCTTCCAAGGCTGACTCCCTGCGACATGCACACTCATTCAAGATGTGAGGTTTCCTAGGGGTACATACTTATTTCCTTGCTTATTATTTAGCAGAAGTTATTCCTTAGGTAAGAGCACAAGGTTTTATTTTCCTAAAAAGAAAACAAAAAAGAACTACTTCAACGTAATCTCAAAATCGTGGCCCAGTTTTTAGGATGAAAATTTGAGGTGAGAAATCCAACATTACGGATCCTTTGCCTCAAGATAATAAATATACATAGCATTTGAACATGTTCTCCAAGATGTTATTGAGATTTAATTGGAGAGTAGGTGAGAATTTCAGAATAAAATGAGGAGCCAGCTAGTGGTGAAACAACTTCTGCGAATTCTATAGAACTTCACAGCTTGATTCTAGTAGGTTTCTCCCCCTTTCCTCTAGCGTCAAAGGAAAATACAGAAGGATCGCTTAGTGGCTGAATTTACAACATCACTGACAAACTTTCAGAAGGTCCAGAGGCAAGCTGCAGAGAAAGAGAAAGAATTTGTTGCCCGAGTAAGAGCCAGCTCCAGAGTATCTGTAAGTATTTAACAAGGCATTAGAAAGTGAATATGACGTTCCCTTGAAAGACTACATTAGCATTTTTCTAAGACATAAGGATCTGTGACTATCTTGGAAGTCAGTATTTGAATATTTATTTTCAGGTTTTTTGGCTCAGTTTTAAGATGGATGATAGTTTTGTATTGCTGTGGTTATTTTGTCCATGTCATGGAACCAAAGATTACAGATTATTATATAATAATTTAGAAGCATTTTGTCAGAAAAGACTGAGGTCAGACCCAGAGTGATATTCCCACACTGATTTGTATTAGAGGTTGTCACTTTCTGTAGGGGCTCATGTAGGGAACACTTTACTCCTGGGTTATATGAAGATGACGGAAATGAACAGAGTCGGTATATTGTGTACATACTGAAAATGAATATAACCCTGGGGAAAATAAACAAAAGGGTAACTTAAAGTGGAATTTTGAGTTAATCTAATTTTACACTTGATCTTAGCCAAAAGGCCAAGAAGCAGTGAGTTAATCTAATTTTAAATTCCCTTCGAAACTATTGCAAGTTGTTTCCTTGTTCCTTAATGCAAGGGTTCCAGGACTATAGGACATTTTAATCAAATAGTATTTATTATTCGGCCCTTGAGAATATTTAATGAATTCCTTCCTTGTCAGCTTAGGATACAATTTTATTATTACTCGAAGCACTTGACTTAGAAAATGAGAACAAAAACATTTTCTTTCTCTACACACACACATACACACACACACACACACACATGCACATGCGTACATTAATCAGTTTAGATTATTGTAGAGAAAATGTGAGTGTTGGTGTTTTTTCTTTGCCCCTTCTCAATCCATTCTATTACTAAATTATTCAGGGTGGTTTTCCTGAGGACAGCTCCAAGGAAAGGAATCTTGTATCCTGGGAAAGGTAAGAAATACAAAACATACAAATCAAAAGATAATTTTGCAAATGTATTTTATACGTTGTGGTCCCTGGAATAAAATGAAAGCTTTCAGTTTATTATATCATGACTATCCTAAGTTATTTATAAATAGAAAGCAATAAATCTGAAATTTCTTTCAAAATAATTATTTATAAAGTCTATATAACATTTAGACTTTTTTATTTTATATAATTTTATATAACAAATATATAAAATATTCCAATTTAGAAGTAATACTTTGTAAGTAATTATTTAGCCAAGTAAATATGATTTATTTAATTATTATTTGATAGAGATTATGTCCTGCTGTGACGTTTAAGTCAACCAAATGGAAACACCCAATTGTCAAATATAGCTTCCAATAATTAAATAATAACTGTAAAAAAATCAATGAAATGAAACATGAATAAAGTTTGATTAATATTTCTGTTATAATCTTAATATTTAAGAATGTAAATAAGAAATTGAAGCAATTCTCTGATTTTGAGGAAGAGATATTCTATTTCATGTTTCTTAAATAAGGAAATAAATCCCATTAGTTTAACACCATTGCTTTTTTTTTCCCCTCCATATTCTGTTCTGTCTGTTAGCCAAGCTCAACCTCAGGTGCAGGTGCAGGATGAAGAAATTACAGAGGATGACCTCCGCCTTATTCAGGAGAGAGAATCTTCTATTAGGCAACTTGAAGTAAGCCTGACGTGGCAGTTGGACGGCTGCTCTGTTCTCAGCGTGTCTGTCCTCAGGATGCTTAGACAGTTCTGGGGAAGGGGCCTGAGAAAGAAAACTAAATATATCCATGTGGTGGCATTTCATATAAATGAGAATAATTCCCTTTTTTAAAATAAATCTTGTTAGAATTCGTGCTGAAATGAGAGAACATACCTCCCTCGTCCGCAGCTTTTGTTTTTTATCCTGTTAGATCATCTCAGGTCCTTAGCATGGAGAAAATCTCAGTCCAGAATGTCTGCTCAGGGAGTCTGGATGGCTCCCGGAGCACAGGATACACCTCGGAGCCTCATGAGTAAGACTTACAGGGGCTTCACGGGTCTTTTATTTCCCTCTAGTATGTTGATGATGTCAAAGAGATCTGAAGGGTTAGTAAGCATTAGTTCTTGTGGAACCTACCTATTCCCTAGAAGGTTGGCTAATAATAGCTTACCGTAGCTACAATTTGTTGAGGGTTTTCAAGCACCATGTGATAAATTCTTTGCATTATATCATTTAGTTCTCATAAAAACCATGAAGTAGTTAACTGTGTCGTCATCGTCACCATTTTATAGATGGGGAAACTAAGGCACAGGATGACTATGTAAATTGTCCCCCGAATAGAATATTTAAACTTTGCTCTTTAATCAGGCAAAATGATAGTTATCATATATTAAAGAAAAGTAAAGTTAAAACTTTACTTTTTCATCATTTACTTTTTCATCATTATTCCATTGCATAATCAAATCTATTAATGTGAGATTTTAAATTTATACCTAATGTTTTATACTTTTATAATGTCAAATATATGTGTAAGTTTTTACTAGAAATAAATCATAACAATGATATTTTGTACTCTTATGAGGAAGTACTACTAGTGATAACAAAACTATCAGATTACATCAACAAAAACTCAGTGACCCAGGGCCATTCTCTGTTACAGATTCCTGGTTTCCATCCTGCCTCGCTTGGTATTTTTAGTGTCTTTAAAACTTTTTTTAATGTTTAAAAAAATTTAAACTTTTTTTAAATGTTTAAATTTAAATGTTTTAATTTAGTTTTAAATGTTTAAATTTAAACATTAAACATAATGTTTAAAAAAATTTAATGTTTAAAAAAATTTAAAAATTTTTAATGTCTTTGAAACTTACTTTTAAAGAACTGGTTCCAGTTATTCAAGTTCATCTTACTTAGGATCACTTCTAGTCACGTCATTTCCTCATAGTTCCAAAATTTATGTAGTAAGCCTAGATGCATTCTTCTCACTTGTGTCTAAGTGGCAGTTTGGGGTTGTTTGGTTTGGTTATTTTTTTTAATTTTCCCCTTTTGTGGATTATATTAACATGTGCCTTTTTCACTCAGGCTGATATTATGGATATTAATGAGATTTTTAAAGATTTGGGAATGATGATCCACGAACAAGGAGATGTGATAGGTAAGGCCCGCTGGGGTGGGAGCAGGTTGCATGCAGTTTACCTGCCGTAACATCTCAAGCAAGAGTGACCCTTGTCTCTCCGGGACCCCCTGGAATTGAAAGCACAGCCTCTACCAACAGACAAAGCATCACCCTTGGCATTATCTAAAACAGATCTCATCTTTGGCTCCCACTGATTAAATCAACCAGCTTCATTTGTTTCTGAAGCCCCAGATCTCACCAGAGCCTGCTGCTGCCGGGACCGTGGAGGCGGCATGTAGTCTCACTGCCGCCTGTTTGCCTGACCCCTGGTTTCCGTCTCAGCCGCTGCCGATTCTCGTCACACCAGGCACTTTCTGGGAAACCCGTGCTCTTTATAATTGTACATGCTACCTTGTCTTTTAGATCAGAGGGAATAGGTAGCCGTTTGCCTGATCATTTATTCCAGTGTCTTTTCGGTACATAATATAGTGGTATTACTTAGATGCAAAGCAGTCTTTTACAAATTCTTAAAAAAAAAAAAAATCAGTGACTAAGATTCCCTGTAAGTTTTAAATGGAATAGCTCTTCAGTTTAGGTGTAACTGTCAGCACTGATCAGTGTCCTGATCATTTTTATCATTTAGAAATACGAAGATATCAGTGGATGTGTTTAAAGATAGATTTCATATATTTTCTGCATTTGGTTCATTGAAATATTTGAACCTGTATTTTGCTATAGCTGTCATTTGTCCATTCTTACCCTTTTCTGTAGCCACAGTAGATCATGGGGTAAAATTTCAAAAACCGATTCATTTGTTCATCCAGTAAACATTTATTGAGTACCTGCTATACCCAGGCACAAACCTAGGCATTGGGGATTTAGCTGAAATTAAACAAGAGGTAAAAGACCCTGCCTTCATGAATCTTACAGTCTAATTGGAGGAGAGAGAGAATTTTTACAAAAGGAAAGAAAAGTAAATGCAGATAAGTGCTCTCAGGAAAATAAGCCAGGTAGTGGGATGGGGAATGTTACTGCTTTACTAGGGTAGTCAAGTAAGACCTTACTGACAGGTATCATTTTAATGAAGACTTCACTGAATTAAGGGAGCAAGTGAAAGAAAATTTTCCAGCTAGAGCAAATGGTGAGTGCAAAGGCCTTCAGGCGGAATCACGTCTGATGTTTTTGGTGAGTGAAACAAGCAAGAGGGAGATAGAGAAGACGTCAGAAGTCGTAAAGTTCAGCATCATGTGAGGACTTGCATTGCTGTTAACGCATGGGAAGCCAAAGGAGGATTTGAGCAGAGGAGTGTTATCAGCCGACGTAAGTTTTAATAGACTCACTTTGGCTGCTAGTTTGAGAGCAGACCGGGACAAGCCCAGAAGCAGAAAGACCCCTTCAAGTGATGGTAGGAGTCAGGGCAGGCAGTGTGTTGCCTCAGATTAGGATGGAAGCAGCGAAGTGGTGAGATGCAGTGGAATTCTGGAGAGCTGTAAAATGTAGAACCAAAATGATTGGCTGGATGTAGGTGTGAGAGAGAAATATATTCAAGGACAACTTGTAAGGTTTGGGGCAGGCTCAGGGAAATGGTGATGTTGCCATTTTCTGAGATGGGACAGTCTGGAGCTGGAGCGGGTTTAGAAGGATGGAGATCAACAATTTGGGGATATGTTAAGTGTGAGGTGCCATTTGAAATGAAGGAGACTTGTTGGCAGTCACGAATTCGAAGTGAAAGAAATCAATGTCGGTTATTTTTTTTGTACCCGATGTTCAGCTTTGAGGAGCGTGCAGGTTGGGGTGTTGTCTCATAAGTCTGACTGAGGTAGGTGGCAAGGGAGCTGAGGGTGAGTGCGAGGAAGCATGGCTCCGTGGTGGCCCGGGAGATCTAAGCTGGGTCAGGAGGAAGGTGAGGGCATGAAGTGTGTCGAGGGGCAGTGAAACCGTGGTAGGGTCAGGAAAGTTGGGGTGTTGGAAAACGAGTGCTAGACAGCAAGTGATGCTCGAGAGTGAGGTTTGAAACCGAGTTTATAGAGCAGTTGCAGTTACCAATAGTGACGAGGCTTGGGATATGATCGTGGAGGTGGGGGGCTGGGACGGGGAAACAGGCAAAGTCATTGAAAAAGTGTGGTCAAGGCATGGAGAAGGCAGGGCGTTAGCCTTCTCAGCAGCTGGCTTGTTGAAACTGCGTTTGTGTAAGACAAGCATCGAAGGGTCCATCAGTGAATCCAGGGCTCAAATATTCAAAGACTAAAGGAAAGGCCACGATTTCTGTAGATGTCTGCTGCAGGGGGTTGGAGGCATTTGTGAGCATGAGTTTTTTTTTTTTTTTTTTTAAAGATTTTATTTATTTATTTGACACACAGAGAGAGAGAGAGAGAGAGAGAGATCACAAGCAGGCAGAGAAACAGGCAGAGAAAGAGGAGGAAGCAGGCTCCCTGCCGAGCAGAGAGCCCGATGTGGGGCTCGATCCCAGGACCCTAAGATCATGACCTGAGCCGAAGGCAGAGGCTTTAACCCACTGAGCCACCCAGGCACCCCATGAGCATGAGTTTTAAGGTGAGCGTTGGTGTGGAGAAGGGAGAGGCCGTGGTCTCCTCTGCGGGGTGCCACTGTTCTCCCTCTCGGCCAGAGCAGCGAGGGAAGAGCCACTGTCACCACTTGGGAAGGCCGCCTGAGCCCTTTCTGGCACCCAAGTAGGTTGATGATGACCGAGAGCAAATGATGGTTTTCAAGGCTGCATTTACTCTTGGGAACGGTTGTCAGATGTCTGGCACTGCCTTGACCATCAGCACACAGACTGCTTAGTACTTTTCGGGGCTTACCAGGTAGACTGGAATTGTGTCATAATGAGGTTGGTCCAGTTTCTTTTCAAATATCTGTGTGTTGTTTGGATCAGTTGAGAAATAGCATAGGGAAGACTCAGAGCCCGTTTAAAAAGAAATTCAGGGGCGCCTGGGTGGCTCAGTGGGTTAAAGCCGCTGCCTTCGGCTCAGGTCATGATCCCAGGGTCCTGGGATCGAGGCCCACGTCGGGCTCTCTGCTCAGCGGGGAGCCTGCTTCCTCCTCTCTCCTCTGTCTCTGCCTGCCTCTCTGACTACTTATAATCTCTCTCTCTGTGTCAAATGAATAAAAAAAAAAAAAAAGAAATTCAGCTTCGCCCGTATACTGCCAGTGTTAATGTTTGAATAGTGAACACGTTCGGTGTTATGTTGCATGAAGTCTTGTGATTTAGGCAGCTCTCTTACTGGGGCATCAGCACACGTCTAACAGCTTTGTGTGTGTGTGTGTGTGTTTTATTTTAAAGACAGCATAGAAGCCAACGTGGAGAATGCGGACGTGCACGTTCAGCAGGCAAACCAGCAGCTGTCAAGGGCAGCAGATTATCAGGTAATATTAACCACAGAGAGTTATCTTGTAACTTAGGCTTTCCAGCCTGTGTATGTGTTTGTGTGTGAATGAGAGAGAGGAGAGAGAGAGATTGATTGATCAGGTATAAAGTGGCTAGAGATGTTAATATTTAAAATCCCTGGAAGACAGGTCAGAAATCCGCCAGTCCATTTAAAAGTGGGGTTAGCCTGTTTCCTGTTTGTTCTCAGGGTCAGACCAGAGTTGCGGCCCCCAGGGGTAGGAGGTTCAGTGTTTAGAGTCCTGAGAGGAGCAGTCGACAGACACCTCCAGGCATTTCTGACAGCTGGCGGTCTCATGCTGTCGTGACCTTCCAACCCAGAAACCTCTTCGATAACCTTCTTCCTCTGTTTCCCTCACTGTTTCCTTCCACCTTTTCTTTCTTTTTTGTCTGTGGCATTCTTCAGTAAGAAGGCCGCGGTCTGTGCTCTAGAGAGTTCTCGTCAGGCCCTACGGAAATTATATTCCCTTGGAGTGCCCTCGATCACTAGGGTATCGTCAGCATTCAGCAGACCCTTCACCAGAAATGAATTGATTTCTTCAGTGGATCAGGTTAATATAGAGAGTCCGTATATGTGACAGATACAAAACATATCGGAGTACTACACAAATATTAGGACCATGAACTATGAATATCGCCTATGATATGTAGACAGTAGGAATGAGGCCAGGCTCTTAAGGAACCCCTAACTACCACCACAGCATTTGATTTCCCTCTTAAAGCTCCACTTTTCGTAGTTCATAATTATTTAATTATTTTCTCAGACCATATTGCCTTCTTCTAAAATACCTAAGGTATTATCACGGTCATATATATATATATTTGGCCTTAGATATTTTCAGTTGCTTTTCACTTCTCTCACTAACCGAAAGTCCCCTTTCATTTCAGTGCCATTTTTCACTAGTCAAATCACTGCATACTTAGTGATACATGGAGAAGAGTAAAGCTGTGTAGACATTGCTGAGTTACAGCCAACTGTCCTCAGTGATGTAATAATGCTAAGTCGCCTTGACCTTCTGTGTGCACGTGATTCAGGTGTGCAGCTCAGGAGAATTGATGTCACGGACAGACCATAGGGATCATTCATGAGTAGTCGAACACACACATGGTAATCTATAAATGTCAACAGTTACTCAAATGTAGTGTTCAGGATTTATCAGTAACTAGGTTTACGTGTTATTTTGTTTTGCTTTTGGATTTTGGAGAGATGTTGATACATCTCTAGGTTTTACTTTTCCCCTTCCTTGGGGAAGGGCAAACCCTACAGCCACCCTGGGGGGAAGGAGCCCATCTTCCCAAGCCACACCTCCAGATCTGGAGCTAATCCCATGGGCCCCGGAGGCAGGAGGGAAGACCCATGCAACACAAGTGCTAGGGAAAAAAAGCAATTTCCCCACAGTTCTCCTTGGAAGCCTTCATATTAAACTCATGCCTCGCAAAATATGGTGCTTCTATATAGTGTGGGTGAGCAATGAGTGGAAGGGAAGCTGATCAGTACTCTTATCATTTCCATACCCTGGGACCTCACCATCCCACACTAGGGAGGGTGCCCTGGGTATCTTGTCTACAGATCCCCAGGAGGGGAAAGCCTGTGATTGTTCTTACAGGTATGTTACACATGTGTCTATGGGACTCAAGTGGCATCTGGGGAAAGTAGATATGCAAGATGACACTGAAACTCCAGAAAAGTTGTACTTCATGTAACAAGGAGTATTCCGTTAAAAAAATTGCTGAATATGTGGTATACTGAAAGTCATCACAGTTTTCAGGAGAATTTCAGAGTCGGAAACCTAACTTTCTATAAGTTTTATGGTACTAGTAGTTGACAAAGAAAATTTACAGACTTTTCAGCCTTGTAACAGAAAGAATTCTGGGGTGCCTGAGTGTCTCAGTCGGTTGAGCATCTGCCTCCAGATCAGCTCATGATCCCCGGGTCCTGGGATCCAGCCCCTCCTCAGGCTGCCTGCTTAGCAGGGAACCTACTTCTCCCCCTCTCTTTGCCCCTCCCCCTGCTTGTGCTCTCTTTTGCTCTCTTTGTCTGTGTCAAGTAAATAAAATCTTAAAAAAAGAAAGGATTCCTGCATGTTGCTGTGACGTATGCAAGCCGTTAAGGAAATACGGAAATCTGTTGGGCCAGAATGAAGAATGGAACAAGACTCTTAACCTCTGTATTTTAGATGGTTGCATTACGAATTTTTTAGCTCTTCGTTTTTCACTTGTATGTTAAGATTTTAAATGCAGTTTCCACTATTATTTAAGAATGGGAATTTTGGGGGGCACCTGGGTGGCTCAGTGGGTTAAGCCTCTGCCTTCGGCTCCGGTCATGATCTCAGGGTCCCCTGCTCAGCAGGGAGCCTGCTTCCCCCTCTCCCTCTGCCTGCCTCTCTGCCTACTTGTGATCTCTCTCCCTGTGTCAAATAAATAAATAAAATCTTCAAAAAAAAAAAAAAAAAGAATGGGAATTTTGGAAACTAATACATTTACTTCAGGAGAAATGGCCCAAGCATTCACACTGGCTGGTATTTTCAGAGAACTCATTTTGGAGAGCTGCTCTTTGATAGAAGTTAGCTTTTAAGCTGTTCTTAGTTTTTATACACAGGTCTATCTCAGTCTGTTGTTTGAGTCAGTAATTTTCATTTCTCCGTATCTCCTTTTGTAAGCCCAACCCAGAAATATGACCAACAAAAGTTGAATAACTGGCCTCTGAATTACAAAGTCTTCAGGAAGACTTTTTTGAAAGAATAGTGCCACTTGTATTTGAAGAGATTTTTGAGAAGCAAAAAAATACAACCCAAAATTTGAGGGTAGTTAATTACTACTGATTTTACTCTAGAAATGAAGCAAGTGATTTTCAGCTGCTACAGAGACCCTCCAGTACGTGTGTAAACATGGTTTTTGTTTTTGCATCTGCAGCGCAAATCCAGAAAAACCCTGTGCATCATCATTTTCATCATTGTCATCGGAGCTATAATTCTCGGTTTCATCATCTGGAAAGTGAAAGGCTAAATTATAAAGGAGCGCACCATTGCACTACATTCTCTAAATTATGTAGGAGGATTCCTGTAATCACGGGGTTTTTTTTTATTATTATTTTAAGGGTACTCCATAAAGGATGGCTCCCAGACTTCGTTATTTTTATTTGGTGGGAAATTTTCCTTTGGATTCAATCTGATATTTTCTAACACTGAAAGTTTTTCTCAGTGTGACTGCTGGCATTACTTCCATGCTTTTTGATCTAATAACTGTGAGGTTTTATCCACGTTGTATATGCCTTTCGTTTATAATTTATTTACCCTGTTGACTTAGCTCTTGGAATCAGTAAATGTAAAGGTGTGCGTGTGTTTTGTGGGCATCTGTCTCTCACAGAGTGATGTGCACCCAGATTTGTGTTCCTTCAGTTAAAAATCTCAAATTTAATTTCAGTTTGGGCCAGCAGAGGAAATTCTCTCAATAACTTAAAAAAATTATCATACCTGTTTGTGGTGGTTTTGTCCCCACCCCACCCCCCCGGTTCATAGCAGCACAAGTTATCTATTTAAATTTTCTTGTTGGTTTTCTCTTAAGACCCTTGTTTACTCTAAATGAAATCAGCGAATAATTTCCTAGAGTATCTCATACTCCTGATGTGTATATATTAAGCATTTGCTGTAGATTGCCTAGTATAATACTACGGATAGTTTGTTTTTACATAGGCCCTGTGTAAGTCTGATGTTTGCTGGGGTATGTGTAGTCACTATAAATGTTTAATGTAATTTGAAGGAAGAGTATGAAAAATCAGTACGTATCGCATTAGGAATCTGAAGATCCCAACCTGTTATTCTGCTGTGTACTTCCACAGCTATTACTGTGGAAAATTAATTACCTTCCCTTAAGTCCTTTAGAATAATGGCTACATGTGTATCCTTGGGTCAGAATTACTTTGGAGGAGGAACTTTCCCAGAATTACTGTTTTTGAGCACTAACACTTAAAATTTAATGTTTACCTTGCATACCATTTTGTACCATCCTTCATTAGAAAACAGTTTGGATGTTTGCCAATTAACTCACTTGCTTTTTTTAAATCAATGTTGTTTTAATGCACTAATCTGAATACTGTAAAGAGGGTTATCTAAGTTTATAGTTTGTATTTTATAACGTTCTTAAATAGCAGTTTGATAGTGAAGTCAGTGTTTTACATGGCAAAGCTATGAGACTTCAAATGGGAACAACTAAAATATTACGTAAGTAAATTGTATCTTTGCAACCAAAATAAAGATGATTTTGAAAGTGGATATTTCTGTTTCATGAGGACTCTGCTTCTGTGGGACCAGCACTTGACACAATCACACAGCAGCCCTTCTGTCTTTCTGGAGTACTGGTTTATTCAGTGTTTTATTTTGGCACTCAGAAGCTGCCTTGCATGTCAGCAAAACACCTTTTTTTTTTTCTTGTAGAGTAGAAATATTTCTTGTGAAAATTTTCTTGTGAGTGAGTAACTGGAAACTTTGAGACTTGGTGTTTACCAAATCAGTTTGCTTTAGTGAACAGGACAGGCCAGGCAGGGAGAGGAATTTATACAAATACTACTTACTACCTGTGCTGAGGTCAGTGCAGGCCCATCAATCCTGATTGAGCACGTTCTTTCTCTGTAAGAGCGCAGGGAAGCTGCGATAAACCAGTATCTTATGGCTACCTAAAACTCCCAATGGCTCCCACAAATCAATCAGTTCAAGTTTTTTTGCAGTTGTACTTGATAAAATGTTTATTCTCATACAGGCAAACGCACTTACTCTATTCACTTCATGATGAGTTCCCAGTAATAGCAAAGCACTTAATTTTTTTTTTGCATGATTTTAGCACCTTCATTTAAAGTGTAATATTTTATAAATTATTTTACCTCGGACACAGATGAGTGATTAAAAACAGGAACTTTAGAGGCTTGCATTCTTATAAGAAACATTGATTTTTGAGGGAAATTTTTACCCCAAAATACTTGGAACACAAAGAGTAGTCTTGATTTGAAAAAAATAAAAGGATAAGCATAGAACAATAGCCAAAATTTTCAAGTTCTCAAAGTTTTGCTTTAGGTTAGTTTTCGAATCACTTGGAAAGGTGAAGCTCACGCTATGGAAAATAAAATTGAAGTTGTTCTTATGGCAGCATATTTGAATCAGTCCAACCGAGGCTCAAACTAAAGAAGTTTCCTCATCAGGTGACACATCTCGTTCATTTTAAAGTACTCCAAAGACATTGTCAAACAGCACAGGCTGAGATCAGCCAGCCTCTGTGCAGAAATTGAATGACAGTGTGGCATGAAGTGTCTGACTCTTGTCTTTGTCATTAAACACGGAAATGTTTGGATTTTGCACAACTACTAATGGTAAAAAAAAAAAAAATGGGTGCCATTTCAACGTAATGCAGCTTGTTTGTTAGTTGGCATGGGATTGGTTCTAGAAAAACAGACGTGTGGGCACAGACAGAGCTTGATGTAGGCCAGCAAACCGTGAAGGCAGCAGCTGGAGTCAGGCCTCCGAGCCCTCTGCGCGCCCAGCAGCTTTGGCCTGGTCCTCTGACAACACTGCGTCTCAAAGAGTTTGCCATCGGCGCCTTCACCGTCGTCACTGCTTAAACAAAAAAATCCCAAAAAAGAAAAAAAACCATTTTGTACACACAGAAAAACCATGTTTTGAATATCAATGTTTTTCAACAAATTTATAATGAAAAATGATTTTTGAAGACTTACTGTTCCACAAAATTAGTCTGTGCTTTAGCAAGGAAAGGGCAGAATAGTGTTTGTAGTTGGTGTGATTTTCATTTCTGTGTGTAAAAAAAAAAAATAAAAGATAAAACCTGTCTAAAGAAAGATGTCCTTGTCTGCCTTAATGGTAAAGAACAATTTACAAAGGGAACATATTCAGCATTTATGTTTTTAAAGTCAGAATGGGCTACCGTTTACATCTGATGACCAGATTACTGGAATAAAAATAAATTTCGGAAGGGCATAGAGTTTGGGCAAGTCATGAGTTAAATGGCATTTCTGGTCCGTTTAAATATGATGACAGTTTCTCGTTATGGTAAAGAACATCATCAGGACATCATCCTGCTTTCCTGGGGAGGAAAAAAGTTGTATATTTTCATGATTGACTTAAGAAAATGAAGCGCTTCCCAGACCTCTTCCGTCCACTCTCAGATTTGAACAGCTCAATGTCTCAAGCAAGGAAACACACTTAGCACAACTTTCACCAGCAGGAGCCTGAAAGGGCTACACTGTACCCTTCTCTGACAGAATGCGTGACATCACCTCACCTTAACCCATTTTTGCATCATTGAAACGCTGCGTCAAAATGTCTGTTTTAGTCCTTTGTTTCAGTAATTATTTGGTTAACATGAAAATGATGGGATAACTTATTTTTCTCCAAATAATCCTAATTTTAAATGCAGAAATGGAACTAAACTGACACACTAGATCGATTTTTATAGACACTGTTGCTTCTGGCAGGTTTTTAAGAGGCTGGTCACTTAATTACTCCGAGTGGGATTCCTGTAGGTTTTGTGTAGTGATGGCATTTCTGCTTAAAACATAAGTGGTGAACAGCAAAACCAGATTTCCTGTGCAGTCGTTCTATGCATAACACCCCTGCTTGTTTTAGAGGGAGTCTGCTAGAACTGAACTGAGTCTTTAAATAAACTTGAAAGGGCACTAATGCCCACTTTGGCAAACCCAAAGTACAGATTTTTAAGTGTTTACTGTAAGTGCTGCTAGACAGTAGTTGGTAACTCCAAAACCTATTAGGCTTGGTGGAAAACTTAGAAATGCAGTTAGCCTCTGTGAAGATTTCCCGGCACTAATTTCAGTTTCTACTGCCTTCTGAAAGGTTCATACCAACTGTTTAATGGCAGATCTGAAATACTGAAGTCAGATCAGATAAAGAGAGCCAAGTTTACATCTCTAGAAACTAGGGATTTTAACCCAAGACAAGGGTACAAGCTTTTAGTAACTTGCGTAGCTGAAGACCTGATCCTAAAAAGCTTTCAGGTCAAAACAGATTCTAATGTCAATAATGATTCTAGAAAAAAAAAATTATAATTTAGTGGAGAATATTGTATTTCATCCTTCCAAACCCAGGTGCTATGGTCATTTTAAGTTCATTTAAAGGCGATGCAGCATACCTGACCACATCTGACCCATTTCCTGTGCCAGACTTAATGTTTTAATCTTCCTAAAGGTTACCATAATTTTAACATTTAATTATTACTTTGTGGTGGGGCATATACCACAATTCAGTATGGTAACCATCACATATCACTTAAATTAGTTCTATCTTGGATGCAAAAGGATATTATTTGTTCTAAATTAGGACTTCCCTTGTGTCTTCCTGGTCTACACTCAAACATTTTTCTTCGTAATTTAAAAGTTGCCTATGTTACGTTATGTTATTAAACTTCTCAAGCCTGAAATGGAGGCAACAGACCAATACTTACCTTTGGAATGGCATGGATGTTTCAAATAAAGAGCCCATTTTATAAACTGGAAAACATGTTTAATGCTAAAATTTAATTATTTTTTAAGGTTTTATTTATTTGAGAGAGAGTACTCATGCAGACACAAGAAGGAAGCAGGGGCAGAGGGGAGAGGGAAAAGCAGGCTCCTAGCTGAGAAGGGAGCCCTACATGGGCTTGATCCCAGTACCCCGGGATCATAACCTGAAATGAAGACAGATGCTTAACCCACAGGGCCCGAAATGCTAAAACTTTAAAGTTTCCATTTTTGAGGTAACAGTAAATTCACTTGCAGTTATAAAAACCAATCCAGTGATCCCTGTCAGATACCCGTCAGCCAATTTATCCCAATGGTAACATCCTGCAAATTATTACAATATCACCACCAGGATAATGACAGAGTCAATATGCAGAACATTTCCATATACAACATTCAAACACAAAGACCCCTCCTGAAGCCCTTTTATGGCCGCACTGACTTTGCTCCAGCCCCTGTCCCCTCCTTCCAACCATAATCTGTTCTCCATTTTTATAATTATTACTTCAACAACATATAATCAGGATCATACAGTATGTAAGCTTTGGGGATTGCTCTTTGCATTGAGCATAATTCTCTGGAGATTCATACCACTCATTCCATGTATCAAGTGCATCCGATAGTTCCCTTTTCCAGTGCTGAGTAGTGTTCCAAGATGTGGGTGGATCACAGTTTAACCCTTTGCCTGCTGAAGGATATCTGGTCAGTTTGAGCTATTATGAATAAAGCTATGTTCATTTGTGTATAGGTGTTTGTGTGAACATAAACTTCATTTCTCTGGGATAAATGCCCAGGAGTGAAATTGCTGAGTCATATGGCAGTTGAATGTTCAGTTTTTAAAAAGTTGCCAAACTTTTCCAGAGTGGCTATTCCACAGTTCACATTCCCACCAGCAATGTTTGAATGATCCAGTTTCTTCACTTCCTTATTGGCAGTTGGTGATGTCACCAATTTTTATTTTAGTTATTGTAATAGGTTTTATTTTATACTTCAAGGGTTAATGATGTTGAACACCTTTCCATGTGCTTATTGGACCTATGTTTCTTCAGTGATGTGTTTCTTCATGTCTTTTCCTCTTTTTCTAATTGGGTTGTTTATTTTTTCATTGCTGAGTTTTTAATGTATTTTTTTAAATGTGTATTCTAGAAACTAGTCCTTTGTCCAATATCTAAAATAATTTGCAAGTATTTCCTCCCACTCTGCAGCTTGTCTTCCTCTTAATGGGGTCGTTCGCAGAGCAAACGTTTTTAATTTTGATGGATGAAGTCCATTTTATCAATTTTTC
Organism: Ailurus styani; assembly: GCA_002007465.1. NCBI lineage: Eukaryota > Metazoa > Chordata > Mammalia > Carnivora > Ailuridae > Ailurus > Ailurus styani. Next base: position 942,918 of record LNAC01000037.1, on the reverse strand, counting down.
CTTTTTATGGATCATGCTTTTGGTATCACAGACTCTTTGCCTAGCCCTAGATCACAGAGATTTTCACTTTTATCTCGTGTTCTTTCCTAAAATTTCTGTGGCCTTATATTTTACTTTTAAGTCCATGATCCATTTAGAGTTAATTTTGTATGAAATGTGAGACTTAAATCTAGGTTATTTTTTCTTTTCTTTCTTTTTTTTTTTTGCATTATGATGTTCAGTTGTTCCAATATCATATTTGTTGTAAAGGCTATCTTTCCTCTACTGAATGGTTTTTGCTCCTCTGTCGAAAACAAGCTAGACAAAAACCAGTTGGACATATTTGTGTGGGTTTATATCTGGGTCATCTGTTATATACCATTGATTTATGTATCTATACCTCCACCAATACCAGACAGTATTGATTTTTCTATTTATTTTTTTTAAGATTTTGTTTATTTGAAAGAGAGAGAGAGAGTGCACGTGCAAACACAAGCAGGGGGAAGGGCAGTGGGAGAGAGAGAAGCAGACTCTCAGCTGAGCAGGGAGCCTGATGTGGGGCTTGATCCCAGGACACTGGGATCATAACCTAGCCAAAGGCAGAGGCTTAACTGACTGAGCCACCCAGCTGCGCTGATTTTTCTATTTAATAAGCCTTGAAATCACATAGACTGCTTGTTTCTACCTTATTCTTCTTTTCAAAATTAGGTGTTTTAGTCCATTGTCTTTCTATATAAATTTTAGAATAATCGTATCCATATTTATACAAATGCCTTACTGAGATTTTGATAAGAATTATGTTAAACCTCTATACCAATTTGGGGAAATTTTAGTATGTTGAGTCTTTGAATCCATGATCACAAGATGTCTCTTCATTTGTTTAGTCTTCTTTGGTTTCTTTAGTCAGTATTGTATAGTTTTTAGCATATTAAGTTCTATATATACTTTTATTAGGTTTACACCTAAGCATTTCAATTTTTTTTGAGAGATTACACATGATACTGTGTTCTTCATTCCCATATTCACGGTTTTATTGCAAGTATATATACAGTTGTTTTCTGTATGTTTACCTTGTATGCTGAGACCATGGTTAACTCATTAGTTCTAGGAGGTTTGTGTAGATTCCTTGGGATATCTTACATAATCATATCATCTGCAAATAGCAATAGTTTTATTTCTTTCTTTCTGATCTGTATGCATTTTATTTCCTTTCTTAATGCAGTGCTTAGAACTTTCACTATATTAGAATAAGAGTGGAGAAGAGATATCCTTGCTCTATTCCCAGTCTCAGGAAAGGATTTAGTGTTTCACCATTAAATATAAGGTTAGTGGTAGGTTTCTTATAGATGCTTTCATCAAGATAAGGAAATTCCCTTTATTCCTATTTTTATGAGAGTTTTTCTTTTCATGAATTGGTGTTAAATTTTGTCAGATTTTTTTTGCATCAATTGATACGATCATATAATTTTTCTCCTTTAGCCTGTTAAGATGGTAGATACATTGAGTTTTGAATATGGAACCAGCCTTGCACCCCTGAAATAAACCCTACTTGGCCATGGTGTGTAATTTTCTTTATATGTTACCGAACTATATTGACTAATGTTTTGTTAAGGATTTTTGCATTTGTATTCATGAGGGATATTGATCATAGCTTTCTTTTTTTGTAGTGTTTTGTCTGGTTTTACTATCAGGGTAATAGCTTCAAAATGAATTGAGAAGTGTGCCTCTTATATTTTCTAAAAGATTGTTTAGAATTGATGTTAATTTTTTTACACTTGATAGAATTCTTCAACAAAAGCACATAGGCATTGGAATTCTGGTGCCTGAGTTTTTAATTATAAATTAAATTTCAGTAGTAGTTTATGGAGCTGCTTAAGTTACCTATTTCATATTGATTGTGGTAGTTTGTGTTTTTCAAAGAATTAGTCTATTTCATCTCAATTTGTTAAGTTTATGTAGAGTTTTTTTGTAGTATTCCTTTGTTACACTTTTGATGTCTGTAGTGATATCCCCTATTTCATTCCAGATATTGTTAAATTGTGTCATATATCTTTTATTCTTTTTAAATATTTCTAGAAGTTTGTCAATTTTGTTGATCTTTTCAAAAAAACAGCTTTTTGCTTCATTAATATTCTATATTGTTTTAATGTTTTCCATTTTGCTATCTTCGTTATTTTTTCCCTTGCTTTACTGAGGTAAGTTGAATATATTTTAGAATTCCATTTTAATTTTTCAGCGGTTTTTAGCATATTTTTTTACAAACCATTTTATTGTTTGCTGTAAGTATTACATTATAAATATATAGCTTGCAGTCTGTTTGGTGTCATCCCTTTACCAGTTCTAGTCAAATGTAGATAACTTATTTCCCTTTATGTCTCTTTACTTTTCCCTATTTCTCATTGCCTTAAATAGTACTTCTGCATATATTTAGAACCACATCCATGTTGTAATTTTTGCTTCAACCATCTAACATAATTTTGAAAACTCAAAAGGAGAAGGAAAGTTACTGTACTTACCCAGACTTTTACTTACTATGTTCATTCCTCCTTGATCTTCTAAAATTCCTTTTGTGTATCATTTCCTCTCTGTGTAGGGAAATTTTGTTGGGCTTTTACTGTTCTTATTGTATGTCTGTTGGCAATAAAGTCTCTTAGTGTTCCTTCACCCGAAATTCTCCTGATTTTTTTCCCTTCATTTTTGAAGGATGTTTTCACTAGACATAGGATTCTAGTTTCCTTTCAATATAGCAAACTGGTGAAATTTTGAGGTTATTTTTTCAAAAGTTCCTTCTGAACTCTGATGAGAACCTCAGTTTTTTAAATTCTTTTTCCATTATAAGTAAGGTGTCATTTCTCTATTTCTCTTTGTTCCTATCTTACTCCCTCCCTCTCTCCTTTCCTTCCTTAGGTTTTCAGAAGTTGGACTATGATGTGTCTTGGTTTAGATTTTTGGAGTTTAACTTATTTAAGTTTTGGTCGCCTTCTTAAACCCACACACTTACATCTTTTGCCAAATACAGGAAGTTCTCAGCCATTATTTCTTCAGGACCTTTCCTGCCTTGCCTTTGTTCTTTCCTCTGGGACTCTGAAGACATAAATGTCAGATAATTTGTTATAGTTTTTTAAGTCCCTAAGGTCTTGTTTATCTTTCTTTCAACATATGGTTAATTTCTATTGTTTTATCTTCAAGTTTATTGATTTTTTTCCTCTGTTTATTCCATCCTAGTCCTGTCTCTCCAATGCTATTATTGACCCCGTCAAGTGTTTTATTCTGATTGCTATATTTTTCAGTTTTAAAATTTCTGGCCCTTTACAGAAANGCATATGGTTAATTTCTATTGTTTTATCTTCAAGTTTATTGATTTTTTTTCCTCTGTTTATTCCATCCTAGTCCTGTCTCTCCAATGCTATTATTGACCCCATCAAGTGTTTTATTCTGATTGCTATATTTTTCAGTTTTAAAATTTCTGGCCCTTTACAGAAAAAAGTTTGCTGGCCTCTGGAGTATGAAACTGATATAGTAGAGAGGGTCCACTTAAACTTAGTCAAAAGTTGGTTTTTTAAAAAAAATATGTGTGTGTGTGTAACTTTTGTGAAGTTGATTAAGGAAAAATAGAGACATGAAATGATGAGGAATGAAAATGGAGCTCAAGGGGCGCCTGGGTGGATCAGTGGGTTAAAGCCTCTGCCTTTGGCTCAGGTCATGATCTCAGGGTCCTGGGATAGAGCCCCGCATCAGGCTCTCTGCTCAGTAGGGAGTCTGCTTCCTCCTCTCCCTCTGCCTGCCTCTCTGCCTATTTGTGATCTCTCTCTGTCAAATAAATAAATTTTAAAAATCTAAAAAAAGAAAAAGAAAAAAAAGAAAATGGAGCTCAAGCAATAAACACAGGAGAGATTTAAATAATAAGAGGGCACTATAAACAACTTTTTACCAATACATTACAAAACAGATTAAGTGAATAATTTATATGAAAAATGAAAATTGCCAAAATTGACTAAGAAAGAAGTTGACGATTTCTGCTGACAGTATGGTTGGCTAGATATGCTCAATGATCCTTCCACTAAAATAAATTATTGGATAAAGTAAACACATATTTGGTTCACTTTTTGGCTCATTAGAAAGCAAGATAATCATTACAAATGAAAGTGAGTTAAACCCAAAATAGTTGAGGAACAGGAAAAGGCTCTTATTCTGAGACAAATTATGGATCCAGGAATCCATAAATAAGAATTATGGAATCCATAATTAATCCATACATAAAGTCAAGAAGCTGAACCTAAGACTCCTGCATAAAACCAGGAATCTTTAATGTATGAAAGTCGTCCCAGGTCAGTAAATTCTTTTTTTTTTTTTTTTTTTAAAGATTTTACTTATTTATTTCACAGCGGGAGAGAGATCACAAGGAGGCAGAGAGGCAGGCAGAGAGAGAGACAGGGGGAAGCAGGCTCCCTGCCAAGCAGAGAGCCCGATGCGGGCCTCGATCCCAGGACCCTGAGATCATGACCTGGACCGAAAGCAGAGGCTTTAACCCACTGAGCCACCCAGGCGCCCAGGTCAGTAAATTCTTATGGTTACTCTAAGAAGTGAATGAAAATCCTCCCTGAGGGAAAGCCTTCCTAATTAATGCTTCTGGATTAATTAATCAAATACATGGAGAAATAATCATTTTGATTGAGAAACTGATTTTTATATTCAAGGACTTTAGATACTAGAATTAGCAGGAATGGAATGATATGAAATGCTTAAAGAAATAACTATGAATTAAAGTGATATGTAATAAGAAATATGTAAAAAGATCAGGTAGGGGGCACCTGGGTGGCTCAGTTGGTTAAGCATCTGCCTTCGGCTCAGGTCATGATTTCAGGGTCCTGGGATTGAGCCCCCTGTTGGGCTCTCTGCTCAATGGGGAGCCTGCTTCTCCCTCTCCCTCTGCAACACCCCCTGTTTGTGCTTTCTCTCTGTCAAATAAGTAAATAAAATCTTTAAAAAGATAAGCAGTTAATAACCTTAAGGAACTATGAAATATCACTATTGAAATACGTAAGTCAATGAATAGTTCAAGAGCATATTAGTTACAGCTAAAGGAATCATTAGTTAACTGAGGAAATAACTAACACATGTTGTATCAAAGACAGACAAAGAGAGAGAAAATATAAATGACAGATTATAAGACCTGAAAGATTGCATGAGAATATCTGACATATGTCTAATTGGAATCTCAAATACAGCAAACAAAAACCAAAAAACAAACAGAAATCCTAGAGCTGGGAAACACAGTAACTGAACTAAGGAATTCAGTAGAGAGTATCAAAAGTGGACTCAACCATGCAGAAGAAAGAATTAGCAACCTGGGGGATAGGACATTGGAAATTACCCAGAGGAGCAAAAAGAAAAACAATGAAAAAGAGTGAAGAAAGCCTATGGGAATTAGGGGATATAATGAATAGAAATAATGCACTCATTATGGAAATTCCAGAAGGAGAAAAAAAGAGAAGGTACAGAAAATATGTTTGAAGCAATGTGGCTGAAAACTTCCAAACTTAGGGAGAGAAATGGACACCCAGATCCATAAGACCCAAAGAACCCTAAACAACTTGAATCTGAATAGGGCCAAACTGACACACGTTATAATTAAATTGTCAAAGTTCAAAGACAAAAAAGGAATTTTAAGGGCAGCAAGAGAAAAGAGAGAAGTTACATACAAAGGAACTCCAATAAGGCTATTGGATTTCTCTGCAGAAACTCTTTGGGCCAGGAGAGAATAGGATAACATATTCAAAAAAGCAAAGAAATGGAAAGCATAGTAGATCAATAATTGCAATAAATATAAATAGCCTACTCCATCAGATAAAAGAAGGCTACATTTCCTAATATAGGCAGTTTACCAAAGACAGAAAGCACAAAGATAAAGACAGAAAGTAGGATTAAGAAAAATTATATAATGAGCAAATATACCACATTAGGATAGTTATATCGATATCAGCCCTTATAGATACTAAGGTGAAAAGCCCTAGTAGGGATAAAAACTGTCTAAAAATAATAAAAGCTTTAGTTAATGGACTGGGGCTAACAATTCTAAACAGTTCTAAACTAAGTAGGAAAATCCAAAATTAACAGAACTACAGAGAAAAAAAAATGGAGAAACCTATTATACCACCTTCAATTTCTTGTTCAAGCAGCAAAAAAGTAAATATTTAGAACACAATAAACAAAATTAATTTAATAAATACATAAAGGATCATGAACTCCAAAACTAGAGAATGCGTATTTTCCTCAAGCATGCATACACGATTTAGAGGGAAAGTGTTAGAAGAATGTTTTTATGATGTTTACTGAAATATTTCTTAGAAAATATGCAAAAAACCCCCATAATGTACCTAAAGTCAACCACTTTTAATTTAAAACCTCTCTGGAAATAGTATTGTTAACTGTTTAAGAAACACTCAAAACCAGTCAGCTAATCAAGATCTAGTTAAACTCTAAAATTCCACTACACAATAGGTGGCATCTTATTGTGTCTCTTCCCTAAAAACAAAAGCACAGTGCTCTGTGTAACTAAAAATCTTCTAGTGTTTTTTTTTCTTTTAACTAATTTAAAGGAGATTTTCTTTAAATCTTAAAAGATCAGGAATTATTTCTAACACACAATTTACATTCATTAATTTTTCATTGAGTCACATTAAAAATAGACATTACATTGCCAATATTTCTTGGTTGCCTGCCTAGCATCCATGCCACCCCTTGTCTGTTCTTAATGACCCCAGACTTTGGAATATTCTCTCTCCTCTAGTGAGTAGCAGCCATGTGCTTTGGGTGGAATCGACTCCATCCTAACTCCAGAGATGCTGGGTACTACTTTACGTAAGTCGGTCAGCCTGATCCCATTCCTTCTGTTTCAGCGAACGGTTCAGGAAGGGCAGAAACCCAGTCTAAGCCATCGGCTCAGGACTTACTCTCCTTCAGCCTATAATCCAATTTGAACATTTGAACAAGACCTGAAATGTGGTACTCTGGAAGTGAAGCCAGACACTTATGCAATACTTTAATACTTCGAGGGATGATACAGCTTTAATACTAAGAGGGATGTGAGGAGTTTGGTTTGTTCGTTCGTTCATTCGTTCATTCATTCATTCATTCATTCATTCAATAACAACTTGCTAAGTGCTAATAAATGCTGGGCCCTGAGAAAGAGGGCCTTATCTTATTCAGCATATTCTCACCCTAAGGATGATGAAATAGTTGATAACTTCTACACTTCTTTAGAAACAAAGATCATCTCTTAAAACTTCATCCTTGTATCTAGGAAGACTGCTGTTTTTTTCAATCAAGAATTTTAGTTCCAGAAAAAGAACAAGACAATGAAAATGTTGTATGAAAGGTTTCTTTCAAACTTTTCTCAATTGACAGTTTTTACCCCAATCATCATAATGCTGAGAGGCTTCAGAAACACAAGTGACTCTGTGTTTAGACCAAAAACTTGGCCTCGGGAAGATGAATGATCATACTCACCATATGATTATAAGGGTCAGGTAGTTTAAAAAGAAATTACAATCTGAATTGAACCAAGGATGAACAGTGTTGCCATTGAGCTACAAATCCCAGCTAATAAGCATAACCTTGTAAAGAGAGGTTAGTGTTTGGGAAACTGCATGTTCTTGCAGAAGGGCAAAGCTTTTGCAATATAAATAGTTGTAAGTGTACTAGCTTTCCTCTTTGATGCCTTAACCCTCTGTGTTTGGAGGTTTTGTATCCAGAGCCAGATAGAGAATTTTAGAAGCTCCAAATACAGAAAAGATTATGATGATAACCCCACATGTAATTGAAAATTAATTTTTTCATAAGGTCATAAAACTCATGTAAATATTGACATTAAAATTACTTTCTTCTAGCTTTTCTAACTTTGAAGTGTTGTATAAATTCATCGCAGTTAAACTTTTCTTAGTCATTACTGGTTTGTCTGTGTTGCTGGTATCCTAAACACTTACTTAGTCATCTATTAGGTCATAATTCAACATTGATTACATTACAAATCTATTAATCTTTCTGTAATTTCTAAAATATAGATGGAGAAGAGGAATGTTATATCAGAGAGGAATTTGATCACTCACAGCAAACAAAATTCTTTGATTTGGATCCTTCAGACATTCTTCCTGCATCGTTCTAATAAGAAATTACATTTAATCCCAAGTATATCACACAATGACAAGGTAACATGGGTTTCAGAAAGACAAAGCAGGTCTTAGTTTGGTACTATGCTATATTTAGTTTATATTAAACATTAGAGAAGAGACACATGTGTACAGGTCACTGAGATTCATGGGTCAGGTGTTTTCTGACTTGCTTTGGTAAGACTGGTAGTAGCATGCCTCAGAGAACTAGGTGGAGTCTAGCCAGTCATTTTTGGCTGAATAATGAATGCTTAAAGGTCTACTCTTCCCTAGTCTCCAAAGCTATTGATGATTTGTAAAGTAGTATGACTTAACCCTTTGTTTTAATCATTGTATTAAGAACAAATTTAAAGGCTATCAGCTCCCACTTAATGGTTCCAACAGGACATTTGTGTTCTTTTTTTTTTTTTAATCTAAAAACCTCCTTAAACTCTGTGGAAGAGAGCAAAGAGAGTTTAACTCTCTTTTGTTGGATGAATCATTAACTGGAAAATATTTGTCATATCAAGATCTTAAGGCACAAGTAAATATTACCCTTACTAAAGGAAATTTAAAAAAACTTTCAATAGTCACCTAATACATATTTATTACCTTACCTTTTCTTTCAATACTTTTGTCAAATTTTGTTTCTCTGCTTGACTGTTTCCAAATTATATAAATTCAATGGTGTTACTGTCTTTTACAAAATGACAACACTACTTAGAAGACACTATTCTTTTTTATTGAAATATACACAATTAATTATTGAGAAGAAGCAAACACAGAGAGAGACACATAATATGGTGGCACAATTTTATCTGTTAAATAGCATTTAAGTCATTGTTTAGTATGTTGTACTTTATTCGGGGTCATCAGTTGTATTAAGTTGTCTCAGACTTTCAGCCACTTGTAATTGCCTTTGCCACTTGTAAAAGCCTTTGTAATTCCTTTAAAACTATTGAGGGATGTTGGGGAAGCATTTAACAGGGAGAAGACAAATAGACTTTCTTTTTTTTCTCTTTTTAAAGATTTTTCTTTATTTGAGAGAGAGAGATCACAGGTGGGGGGGTGGGGAGGGGCAGAAGCAGAAGTACAGCCCCCCTGAGCAGAGAGCCCAGTGTGGGATTCGATCCCAGGACCCTGGGTTCATGGCCTGAGCCAAAGGCAGACACTTAACCAACTGAGCCCCCCGGTGCCTGACAAATAGATTTTCAACAGCAATATTTAAGGGGTTATGTGGTCCCATTTAAATTATAATATGCAACTAGAGGATCTCAAAAAGGAATGAAGACACTATTGCTGAGACACAATACTTCTTAGTTTATATCAGCATTCTATCACCCAACCCCCAGGCCACTTCCCCTTAACCTGCAAAAAGATTATTTACCTGTGACTATGTGTCTTCAGTGGGTATTGACTTTAATTCCACAGCAGAAACCATCAGAGGGAGAACCCATGCTACTTTCTTCATATATATATATATATGATATTAATAATAATTATAATAATTATAATTAATAATATTATGTATCATCATAATGTAAGAAAAATTGTGCTGGGTGGTTTAAATAGGCAAGGAGGACTTCATTCAAGACTACTGCAATAGGAGAGAGAGATTGAACTCAACTCTGCTGAAACAAAAGACGGATGATTTTGTAAGCACTGAGGGGAGCCAGTGGAAGCAGTGGAGGGTGTCAGGGGGAAGGTTGGTCAATATCATTAACCATCTGTGTTTGCTAATTGTGCTTACTGAAGTTTGGCTCCTATCTTCCCACAGAGACGAGGAGATGAGGTAACTTTCTTGATTACATTTCAAAGAGATGACTCATAGATCCTTGAGAAGGATATTCTTGGGCTATAAAAGATGTACATCTAAAAGGGACAGAGAAAGAATTTATAATTACAAGCTTTCTCTCCTTTTTTTTTTTTTTGCTTTCCAAGTATGAACTTTATTTTGATTATTTATATTTACTTTTTAATTTAAATTCAATTAATTAACATATAATGTATTATTGGTTTCAGAGGAAGAGGTCAGTGATTCATCAGTCTTATTTTGATTATTTTTTAAGTTGAAGTATAATTAACATACAATGTTATATTAGTTTCAGGTGTACAATATAATGATTCAACATATGTTATTCAGTGCTCTATAATTACAAGTTTTCTCAAGTAAATGCTCTATGACAAGGGAGGTCAGAGGCCCACAGTCAAGAAGAAACTGGTCTAAAGTTTAGTCAAGCTGAGGAGAACTATAAAACACCTGGGTCACTAATTGCTACCATTTGTTGAGTTCTGTGTGTCATATTGGGCTCCACATTTTACCTACACTTAGTGGTAATCTTCCCATTCTTACTCCTGACCCTATGGAGTAAGTGGCATTATTCCCCCATTTTATAGATAAGGGATTTTAGAGATCAGAAATCTAAGACTCAAAGGGTTTAAGAAACTTACCCAAAGTCACTCAGTAAGTAGGTGCTAGGACCAGGATTTGAAGCTAGGAACCCTGCCTACAGAGACAGCATTATCACTAGACCATCCCACTTCATCTGTTTTTCTATTAAATCTTCAGGATAGGGGCCCTAAGATCATTGATAAATACTTCTAGAGGAGCTGCTTATAAAATATTTGCTCTTGTGGGGCGACTGGGTAGCTCAGTCAGTTCAGCGTCTGACTCTTGATTTTAGTTCAGGTCATGAAGTCAGTGTTGTGAGATCAAGCCCCACATTGGACTCTACACTCAGCCCAAAGTCTGCCTGAGAGTCTCTTTCTCCCTCTGCTCCTATGCCCACTTGTGCATGCTCTTTCTCTATCCCTTAAATAAAGAAATAAAATATTTTTTAAAATATAAATAAATAAATAAATAAATAAATAAATAAATAAATAAAATATTTGCTGTTGTCAAGTCATCCGGGGAAGAATGACTTCCCTTTATCACTATAACCACCCAATATTTACCTATCTGGACCCTGGGGTATGCCTACAAATGCCATAACGTATGTTTCTTAGTCTCAATTTTGGAGAAACCCCAGTTTTTCTAGCTCTGTACTTGCTCAGAAAGAGTAATCCTAATAGGCAAAGATGAAGAACGATTAGCTATAATGAGATAGACTAAAAATGTAACGTTGGAGTGCCAGGTTGGTTTAACCAGATTAATGGGACAAAGCAAAAATATCCATGTTCAACCTAATATATTCAGAAAATGCATTTGACAAAATCCAGTACCCATTCATGATAAAACTTCTTCAACCTGATAATACCATCTTTAAAAACTCAAAGCTAGCACTATCCACAGTGATGGAAGACTAAATGCTTTGCATCTGAATTGAGAAGAAGACAAAGATGCCTATTCCCATCACTTCTATATCAACTTGTACTGGTGTTTATTGCCATTGCAATGATGAAAAAAAGAAAAAGCATCTAGATGGGAACTGAAGAAGTAAAACTGTCATTACTTGTAGATAACGTAACCCTTTATTTAGAAAATCAGATGGAATCTACAAAAAAGCTCCTAGAACTAGTGAGTTTTGCAAAGTTGGAGGGTGCAAGATCAATACACAAAAATCAATTGTATTTCTATATATTAACAGTGAACATTCTATAAATGAAATTAAAATAATTTCATTCACATTAGCATCAAAAAGAGTAAAATACTTAGGAACAAATTAAATGATTTAACAAAGAAGGCCAAGACTTATACACTGAAAACTAGAAAATATTGCTGAGAGTAAATAAAGATATCTAATAAATGGTGATGTACTTTGTCTTTATTGATAGAAATCTTAATGTTGCAAGATGGCAATTATCTTTAAATGGATCTATAAATTCAATGTAATCACTACCAAAATCCCAATAGGAATTTTGGTAGAAATTGGCAAGCTGATCCTAAAATTTATGTGGAAATACAAAAGACATAGAATGCCCAAACAATTCTGAAAAAGGAAAAAAATATTGGTAGATTTATGCCACTTGATTTCGAAGCTTACTGTCAAGGCACAGTACTCAAGACAATGTGGTTGTGGCACAAGAATACGCCTACGGATGAATGGAAGAGACTTGAGAAACCAGTTATAAATCCTTACGCTGTGCTACACCGATTTAATTAATTTGAACTTCATCAACATTAAAAACTTTTGTGTCTTCTGCTTCTGTCCCTGCAGGGTCAGCTTTCGCTAAGTCCCAGTCTGAACGGGAACGAGACAACAGCTAGCATAGGACAGCCGGGAGCCAGGTGGGTGGGCCTTCTTTAACAAACCCACAAAATTACCAATACAAAATTAATTATACAAGTGAGTATCTAGAATGAGAAAATGAATTACAAAAAAAATGACTTTTTTTTAAAAAGCTGAAAAATTGTACAAACACCACCGAATTTAGAAAAAGAATAGGTGGTGATGGTAGTAGTGTTGACGACCACCCGCCCAACACCTCTATATCAATTTTTTCACCAACTTTTTGGGCAGCACACACTTTGATGATCTCTAAATATGAAAACTTTTGTAATATTTTCTCTAGAAACGAAACGTATAATTCAATCTTTCCTCTACTATGATTGATGGAAACTGAGAGGTGAGAAAGCTTGCTTGCAACCTCATCATTCATTACTGGGGATACCACATTCAAGTTTCTCGCTCAGGCAGCGATCAAGAAAATCGTGAAAAACCCCAGTCTGTTTCTACCACAGAATATGGATGCCCATGACCTCTGCCCCAGAAGACGGTCCACTTTGGTTAGGTCTTTGCTGCCCCTCTTTCCACTGGGCAGTACCTGAGATGGTGGACGGAGGACTCATGGTGCCCCACAGAGAGGGAGACATCTCCGGGGCCCTTCCTCTTAGAGTCAAACACAGGGCCTGAGACTATACTTGAAGGCACAGGAGGACAAGGAAGTATGCCTGGCAGCCCACAAGGCCCACTACAGTCCCAGGACCACCTCCAGATTGTAGAGGGTGACCACGAGGCTGGGCAGCACTGCCTGCCTCCTGCACATGACTAGGGCCCCTTCTTCTTCCTTGGTTACCCAGAGAACACAGCAAGGCTGCGAGCAGGTGCAACTGAGAGACTCTAAAGATTAAAGATTAAGCTTTGCTAACAGTATGGTCAATCTATAAATCCACTTCCGGCCACAGCTAACATCTTTCTGGAGGGTATCTGTGTACATTGCCAAACAGATCCTCAGAGCTTCTCTGTCAGAAGACCAGAAGGCAGTTAGAAGCAATTTGCTCTTGTTAGCGTACACCCCACAAGGGACGTTGAATCAGTTCAGACCTGGGGTTTAGTCGAGTGCAGATAGGCCAGTAGACAGACTGAGCAAGGTGAGAGGGATGGTGAGTGGGGAAGCGAAGGAAGACAGACCGCACGAAGGGACAAGAGGGTCCTTTGGGGGAAAACCCACGGTAGCACTAAAATTGGCAGTTAGATTCATCAACCTTCACTTGAGGGGTTTATTTTACAACATGACTCTGCGCTAGAAAGGAAAGAGAACAGAACAGATTGCTGCACAGGCTACTTCTCTGCTGTGAGAACTTCCTTTGAAAGAGTGGGACTCAGGGGGAGAACAGGGCTTCCTAACTGGCAAAGAGGGCAGTCAGGACTGGAGATCACGAGTCACACTGCAGACAGAGAGGGTCTCGGACAAGAGAGAGCAGAAATGAGAGTGCGAGAGGTGTCCCTGGGGTAGCACCGGCCAGGTCCTGATCAGCACGGCTATGGGCATACCTTAACTGACATGGCCAGCATCATTTCAAGTCCAAGGAGCTAGAGACAGGAAGAAAGAGCTCTGGCGGTGAGGGTGGGGGGAGAAAGTGGACACCTAGGAGATAGCACTGAAGTCATTATTACCCCATGAGTCTCTTAGCACGCCTGTGGGCTTGTACTCAAGGTGCTGGCAAGCCGGGGGCAGATGGCCAAACATGAGCTGGTGCAAAGCAACACATGGACTGGCTCCAGCTGCCTGCAAAACACTCTTTTTCTTTTCTGGAAAATTCTAGACAGACACAAGTAGGAAAGGACTGAGATTTTGTTACTTGATAAATTGAAGCTATTTATCTATCCATCGATCAAGTGTAAAATTAGAAGGAACCATACAGGAGATACTACTGTTAGTGAGATTTAGAGAATCATCAGGTGACACATTTTGAATCACCTTCACACTAAGAATTCTCTGGGAATTGCCACCTCTGCTGAGAGTCATCTGGTTCCTTCCAGACCAAGGAATGACCAGCAATGTGGTCTGGATTCTGCAGTCGACAGCCTCTAGTGACTAAGGAGGAGACACCAGTGTTCTGTTTCCTACAAGAGTCCCTTAACCTGTGGCAGGGATGAAGGATGCCTTGGTTGTCCTGTTGGCGAGCGAGCAGAGAGAGTGGGAATAACAAAGCTCATACCTTCTACACAACACCACCAGGTCAGTTACCACTGGGTACATAAAAATAATGGTCATGAAAATATCTTTACTGATTTTCATGTGTATAAAGATAGTCCATGCTTATTTTTAAACAATGTAAAAATATAGAAAGTAGAAAATGGAAGCTTTCCAGTTATCTCCCTTCCTAGGAAATATTGCTTAACAGTGTGATTTAGAGCCTTCCGGGAGTTTACTTATGTAGATAGAAATAGAAAGATAGAAATTGTTCTCAATCTCTGTGCTGTTCTGCCCCCATACCTTCATAATTATCAGAAATGTTGCCCATCCTAGTAATTACTACTGTCTTTCACAAAAATCAGTTTCACTGAGATCCAATCCCACTTGGGAGCTCTTGCCTCTCCTCTGGTCTACATCTTCATCTTTCAAAATCTTTCTTTTGATTTGTTTTCTTCTTACAATCTCCCTCCAAAACAATCCCCTTTCTCTTCAATGGTCATTCTAGTCTTAATAATTTTGAATCAGCCTGAGTGTACCTTCGTTGTTTTTTTTTTTTTTTGACTCACCGTGGCATTAAGACACATCAATGTCCATATTAAACTTCCACAGCTCTATGATTTCTCTGTTAACCTCTTTTTTTCATGTTTTCCAGGCTGAAAACATTTCTGTTTCTATAAGGGCAATTCACTGAAGGACTCTAGAAATCAGTATGTATACAAAGCATGAGAAAACCCCAAAAGCCCCAGAAATACCACATGGAAGACCTCACGTTTGTCGTGCTAGGCATCTTTGGCAGTGTCACTGGCAATGAGCTGTGTCTGTCCAGTGAGCTGGCTTAGTGTAGACTCTGGAAGTGAATGCTTTAGAGCTTTGTCACAAGGCACCTGTTTTCACAAATGCACATATATTAAGTGTTTGCAGAGATCCAATTATCTAGTGTGATAGATGCCTACAGCTGATCTGACAAAAATTGGGTTTTTCCCATATTTTTCTTAGGGCACAAGGAACATTTCTAACTTCAAGTGAATTAATACAAGTGTGGGTCCGGGTGGGAAGATATTAGCTTTCCTCCATATTATCCCAGATACTGGACTGTCTTGAGAAATCTACTGTAATGTCACAGATGCTTTGAAACTGGATTCTGAGACTTATGAACCAATATCTTCCAAAGAGGATTTTATGACACTTCTTTTTGGCTACAAATGGAAGCATCTCCTTGAAAACAGGGGTTATGCTGCATTTTTCTCTAAAACAACTCTCACAATTGAACACGACGTATCAAGGCTGAACAAAAAGGCATGTGCCATTTGATCAAGATCCTAACCTGTATCCTGGGACCTGTAGAAATTGAGCCTAGGAAACAAGAAAAGATGCTGCATCACCGAAGATGTTAATTGCTCTGTACTAGCAAAAACTTTGAAGTGATATCTTATAACCTACACAGTGAGGCAGCTTTTTAAATTATTGAAAGCCTGCTTGATTTTACGTTATACAGAACATAAAGATCTCACAGAAGTATGAAATGATGTTAAAGATGTGATATAAGTAAAAAACAGGATACGAAAGTGTGTGTTTCTTCTGCCTACAACAATGTAAATTCTGTAGGTGTACGTTCTGGAAGAAGGAGCAGACCTTTTAAAAAGGTTGTTCCTGACTCCTGCTCTTCTTCCTGCCTTGAGTCAGGGATTTTCACCTCAAATAGTAAAGAATGGTTAAAGCCACCATTAAATGTCCATGGTGTCAAACCTCACAACTTCTGTGGCGTGTAGACCTGTGCACTTCTAGGAAGACACAGAAATTGACCACACAGTAGAACGAGGACAGAAACTTATCCCCACCCTGAAAACTCTGAAAAAATTTCCAGTTCAGGCCTCGTTGCCAGAAGACGAAGACGCTGTACCTCTGATCCCTTACACCAGGGTTCCCTGAAGTGTCTTGATTGGAACAACCTCTGGTACTTGCTAAAATCCAGGCTTCTGAGCCTAGGCAAAACCTCTATCATTAGAAGTCCCCGCAAGGCCTGGAAATCTGCATTTTAACGAACTCTCCGGTAAATTCCATGACTGCGCTACACTAAACCCTCGTCCTCTCACACCTCGTCCCTTCACCTCCTCTGTGACTCCCGCATTACTGGAGCTTCAGCGACCTCTGCCTCCCCCCCCCCAGCTCCCTGGGTTCCCTGCTTCTGCCCCTCAGCTTTGCTATTTGAAGCCCCTGATCCTTAGGAGAACTTGGACTTCTGCTTCGTGTACTTCTGTTTTCCTGCATGCTTTCTAGCCCTACTTGGCTTTTTGGGGGGAGGTGGGATTTGTTGAGAAGCATTCTGCTCTAGCTCTGCAGCTCTGTGGTGCAGCTACTAGACCCCCTCCCCCAATACTCTCACTGTCATCCTCAGCCACCTGCCCCTGGAAGAGGCAGGAGTTGGGCACAATCATTAGCACTCACCAGTTCTTTCCTTGCCAAAGCTCACCATTGCCTACATCATATTCCTTTCATGAAATATGACTGTGGTTCTATGTCACCTCTCCCAACCCCTTTTAGGTAAGGAAGATTTTATGTATTTATTTGAGAGAGAGAGGGGCAGGGGAGGGGCTGAGGGTGAAACACAAGCAGACCTCCCGCTGATCGGGGATGCGGGGGGGGGGGGGGGG
>LNAC01000037.1:899161-925764 GCA_002007465.1 Ailurus styani | reverse complement strand
GGGGGAGGTACAGGGATCATGACCTGAGCGGAAGGCAGCAGTTTAACCCACTGAGGCACCCAGGTGCCCCCCTCTATAAAAGCAAAAACAAACAGACAAATTAATTAATGTTAAAGTTATCTTTTTAAAATTATTTAGCATTACCAAAAAATATTAGGAAGAATCATATAACCCTCAAAAAGAAAATCTTTTCTGACTCTACCAAATCACCCATCCAACAATAGTATTTATTTATAAGAGAATGCCAATAATGTTTTATAGATTCCAAACTGATCTTGCTTTTAAAGTCTCCCCAAAAACAATCCCATCGTCAATGAGCTTTCCTTTTTTTTTTTTTTAAGATTTTATTTATTTATTTGACACAGAGAGAGAGATCACAAGTAGGCTGAGAGGCAGGCAGAGAGAGAGGAGGAAGCAGGTTCCCCGCTGAGCAGGGAGCCCGATGCGGGCCTCGATCCCAGGACCCTGAGATCATGACCTGAGCCGAAGGCAGAGGCTTTAACCCACTGAGCCACCCAGGCGCCCAATGATCTTTTCCATAAAAGAAGAGAAAACCTGCATTTTGACTTTTCTACATTTTATCTTCTACATTTTCAGAAAATAAAAATAAAAGCATGAAAAAACAAGATAATACTATATTCATGAGCAAGGAAATCCACATTTGTTAGCAGACATGTGCTAATGCATACCACTTCTAAATCCAAGTGTAGTCTTTGGTCTACTTCTCCAAATGGTAGCCCTGACCCAAAGAAGTCAGGGACTAATTAAAGATGAGATTCTCGTATCTCTATCTACTCACACATTTAGAAAAGCACTTCACTTGATAACGAGACTGGATGCATTGAGAACCCCCCCCCAACAATGTATTCCTGGGGGTCCCTTGTGGTCGCAGTGCCTCAGAATATGTAGTTCTTGATCTTCCCCTGAGGTGATTCACCCTGAATTCTGTACTGAGCGTTCTCCCACTACACATTTTTAAAAAATAAACTCAGTGCCCAACATGGGGCTCAAATTCATGACCCCAAGATCAAGAGTTGAATGCCCTACCAACTGAGCCGGCCAGGTGCCCCTCCCTGCTACACTTTTTGTGAATGTTGAAGTGTGGATGTGTGCTGTTTTATGAGGTCCTCCTTGTTTGTTGGTGCTTGGTTGTGTTTGAATCTTCACAAGGTTCCTGTATCCACCACCTCTCAAATAATAATAATAATAGCAGCGATAATAACTGACAGCTTAAAAAAAGGTCAAACACTTTGACTTGAATGGAGAACTTGACTCTAAAACCTTAAAGCAGGAATTTCTTCTATGAAACATGAATTCAGTCCAGTTCAGCAACGAGTTCAGCCGAGAAGATTCACTTTCTCTTCTCAGCATCAATAGAGTTTTCCCAGGACTTAAACAGATTATGGGTTCAATGGAAAGCTTCAGGGAGCAGAGTAACTTTTCTTTCAGTCCAAAGACCTGCCTGATGATCTCAGTTCAATAGCTTCTTGTTCTGTTGGTCCACCTTCCTTTGAATCCCTTCCAGGTGTGCTTTTTGGCTCCTGTAGAGGTACGTGACTGTGGCTCTCTTTGGCCATGCTTACAGAGATGTATTTATAATCTTGATATTGAAAGATCAGAAAACTTGTTTTAACTAGTTTATAGTTTTGAGGATATTTGTATGGTATTGTAGCCCTTCGGTATATCTATGTTTAAAAAATCAAACTTATGCAAGATGGATGGAATATGTCTAACACAGAATTAACACATATTTTGGCTTCAAATAAAGAAGGGATTTCACAGAAAAAAAAATCAATTCAATTAACTAGTCCAGGAAATAACCTATCTAAATATTGAAAAGCACATAATAAACCAATAAATAACAGAGATATCAAATATCTAGAATAAAAGCACAAAGGATAAAATATTAGAAAATATCAGATTTGCTTTCTAAACTTTTAGTGGTTAAACTTTAAAGAGAATAAAAATAATGAGACATTTTCTGTTTGTAGCCTCAGATTTTGTTTAAAATAATATCGCACAGTGATGATTACTACTACACCATTTGGCTCCATTTGAAGAAAGAGCATGATTGAATGAGCAACTTTTGACATTTGAAAATCAACACTGTTTACTTTTGAGAAAATTCACCATAGATTGTTTTTAGTGAACTTAAAGAGATTTATAAACAAGAAAAATTTATTCTCTGTTCACATTACCTCCCTTCAATTATATTTTTCCTAGAGTTTAATAACTATAAACACTCTAAATGAAGCCATATTTCCAGAGCAGGCAATGATCACAATTCTTTTACGTTATACTTGAGTTCAAAACCTTTCCCCATTTACAAATGACTTGGGAGGCTAACAAAAGGTGAGGCAGTTGGGAGTTCATCATTAGGAAACAAGTTAGGAGTGGAGAAAAAGACGGTTGTGAATTTATATCCAGAAGATACAAAGAAAAGAAACACATAAAAATATTTTATTCAGTTAACCTATTGACTTTCTAATATAGAACATGATATTAAGTCTTAGGCAGAACAGAATACATTATGATACAGATGTTTCACCAGTCTGAACTTGGACCTTTAAAACTTCAAAAACAGGATGAGGTTGTTCAGTTACAGACTGAGTTTCATGTTTATATGTATACCCTTCACCCTTTATTCTTCGCCTGCATCTTCCAAAAAAAACCAAAACCACATTTATTGAATCATTAGTAGGTGGTCAGTTGGTGCATATTTTATCTTTTCAGTTTGGAGAGAGCTGCTGAGTGAGTTGGTCAATGAAGGGTCTCAAACACTCATGTTCCAGGACTTTCAATTTAGAAGGGGGGATGGAGCCAGGAGTAACTGGCTCCTGTTGGATGCAAATATGAGCAGGGGTCAAACTTCTTTCTCTTGTATTTCAGAAGATACCCTAAGAACAAACATCTGGAGCTTCTCTTAGTCTTAAGCTTGGTAGAAGCAGGGGCCCAAAGACCTAAAAGCTAAGATGTCTTGATGTTAAGTACTTGTCCTACTATACCTGTGGTCTTGTCTTACAACCTTTCTCTTCTTCAATTGCAATACTCCATCCTTTTAACAACTTTGTTATCGTTACTTTTCTATTATATGTATTTTATGGTATATTTTATTATTTATATATTTTATATTTCATTTTATTACATATATTTCATTTTATTACATATATAATGTATATATAATTGATATGTAATATATATACCTATATATATATAATGTATAAATAGAGAATCAACCCAAGTTCATCTTCCTCATTCAAAGTTAAGAATTCTCTGAAGGTGAACCCAGTCTTTCTTTCCTCGACCCCCACTGAGACTTGAGTCTCTTTGTCTTCTCTGTGGCTGTTGACTCTGTTCCCCAAAAAGCACCGCTGATTGCTCTGCTATCTGTATACATATTCTTGTATTAGCTCATATAAATTTAATTTAGCTCAGATTTCCTGGAATACGACAGCCTGAGTACCTACTAGAAAGCCATATGAGGCACAGGTGCATGGAGGGACTTTTTTTCCAGGAAAATTACATACATTTAGGTTTTATATGAACTCAGGGAAAGGTGTCCCATGTCCTGAAAAGACACAAGCCTGACAGCTTGGTCTCAGAGCTGCAGGTAGTACGACAAATGAAAGGTGTGCCGATCTACTCTCCCTGCCTCAAGGCGTGTTCACGTGCTTGCTTCTATTTGTCCCTGGGCATACCCTAAAACACTTCTCTTTAGAGAATTGCAAATAGTCTAAACAAAGGGCAAGTCTAAACGGGGGGCAAGTTGGTCTCAGTAAAACAATATATGACTCTCTCAAAAAAGGAGAATTTGAGATGTTTAAAATTGCAAACATGTATTAACTGTTACATTTACATTGACAGCAACAGTAATAGTACCCTCATCATTAGAACATATGATGGGAAATTGATCCATATTTTCTTTTTAAAGTTTCTTTCTTATCATTAAAAAAAAACCTTGAGAACTAAAAATTTATTCTCTTGTGGTGGACTATATTGATTCCAAGTGATTTTTGATTCTCTGTTGTATCACTCTACCGCTCTTCCAGCAGAATTAATCTAAAGCCAACAAGCATTTTCTAGTGTAATTGGTTTGGTTCATTTGCCATGTGGAGATTGTGACTTTAGTCAGCCAAATGACAGTCTCATGGCATACTTAAGACATCCATATGTTCCAAAGACAGAAATAACCTTATTCATACTCTAGTCAAGAAAATATTTCCTAGCAACATTTCTCAGGACAATATTGCTTCAGTTAAAAAACCAACTGTTTCTTTGTATTCTTTTTAATACAATAATCAGTGTGCTGGCCTGACAAAATCTGTAAGAGGGAAGCAAGGAGTAAGTCCAACCGGGTCACATTCTTGTTACTTAGAAACTCTAGCATTCTTCTCCACTTTAAAACTTACAATAACAAACACAACTTTTCCTTTTTTAGAGAAGAATAACCAAATAAACATCATCTTTTTGTGGAATTTAAACTAACATAAAAAGACCATTTTGGCTAAGTATGTAAGGAGGAATAAAATTCTTAAAAGACTGCACTCAGTTTTCTTACTGGGGTTTCTAATGTTACTTGGTGTAGGAGTCTGGTTTTTCAAGTTTAATATTATGAGGAACGGGGTTCACAATGTCTAAGTTAAAAAGTGAGGTTGGAGGAAATGCTGAAGGCAGATGAATGGATAGAGTTGTGAAATTTACACTGCTTTTCCCATTTTAGAGATCGGAAAACGGTTAGTTTAAATATGGAGGTGTGTGCTATCTAAATAAGATTTAAGTAGATAAGAATTATTAAACTGGGGTCAAAGCAAACCCTCTCTAGGAAAATGTGAAACTCAGGGACTTTTCAGTGATTTCAGTGACTTAGTGATTTCAATGATTTCAGTGATTAAGAGCCAGATGAGTGCTATAGACAGGAAGAGGACTAGAAACAAAAGGGAGAGGGAGACCGTGGCACACTCCACTTCCAGAACTGGAGAACAGAGATTTCATGGCTCATAGGGGATTATGAAAGCTTTGGGGAGATAGCAGACCATAACAGACGAAGGTTTTATCAAGATAATGTGACTGAAGTTCGGGCTAAAATTCATCTACTCCTTTACTAATTCTACAAATATTTATTGAATACTTACTATTTATTTGCCAGGCACTGTTCTCGGATCATGTGACACAGTAAATGAATCAGAACAAAATCCTTGCTCTCCATGGAGTATATGTTCTAGTTGGAATTTAGGCAATTAAAAAAAAATAAGTGAAATCATTAGTATGTTCAATGATGGTAAGTGTTAAGGAAGAAAAGAAATAGCAGGGAAGGAGGACAGGAAGGATAGGGTCTGGAGTTTTGGACACGGTGACCAGGGAAGACACTAGCAAGTGAAAAAGTCTTGAAACAGGAGGCTTAGCTGCATGTTTATTTCATAGTTAATACTTCTGTTCTTTGAAATATAACGTATTAGATTTCTATACCTATGTAACAAGTTAACTAATGGCTGAACATAACAGTAAGCATTCATTATTTCTTACAGCTTTTATAAATCAAGAATTCAGGAGCAACATCACTGGCATCTGCTTCCAAGTGGCTCCCTCCCATAGCTGGAAAGTTGGTGCTCGTTGGTGGGAAGCCTCAGGTCATCTGCATGTGGGTCTCTCCACAGGCTGCTTGGATGTTCCTACGACATGATGCAGGTTTCCCCTAGAGCAAGCCAACCCTGAGAGAGGCCAAGAGGGCAGCTGCAATGTTTTTATGACCGACCCTTGGAAGACATATATAGTCATTTCCATGTTACCCTACTGGGCACGTGGTGTTAACAATCATGATTCAGTGTGGGCAGGAACTACATGAGAACATGAATACCAGAAAGAAAGATCACTGAAGGCCATCCCGGGAACTAGATATACCACCACTGCTTACACAGGGGTGTGTACCCAAGACACCAGGAAAAACAGGTAGAAAAAGTGAAAAACCTCAGTGCACTGAATTAATAGTTACCCCCCAGGGATTTGCCTACTAGTCTCCATCTTCCTGGGTCTGAGGTATAATCTAACCACAGCTGTTATTAATCATTAAGGCTTACATTCAGAAAGATAAGGATTTGGAATAAGAATCTAACAGTAGAGCTGGACCCCTGAAAGTGTGACACACTTAGCAAAAGGGGAACTAGAAAAATCTGCGCACGGATAAAGGAAAACAAGAAGGGCCATTTTTGTGGGGCTGAGTGCGATGGAAAAAATAATTGTTCCCCTTAGAATAAATTGCCACAGTCAGACCCTCATGTGACTTCTGGTTTGGATTTACTGCAGACACCAAGAGCCCCAGACTAAAGAAAATTTACAAAAAGTGGTCCTGAATTGGTAGCCTTGAGGTGTCCAGCAGAATCAATTATTAAATCTTCTCTAGAGAAGCAAATTTTCAAACCATGACTTCTATGATTCCCATATAGTATATACTTAATAGATATGAGCATACATTACAAAATTATAAAGCACACAAAGAAACAAGGCTTTATGGGTGAGACTCCAATAAGCAAAACTGAACACTCAGGATCTCAGATTATAGGATTATGAAAATAAAAATCTAATGTAACTATTTTTAAATAGTAAAAGAAATTTTAAAATGAAACAAACATGTAAAAAATGATCAGTCAGATTTTAGAAGAAATAAAACAGTAACAACTACAAACTAGGGATAAATAATAGAAATTAAAATTACAACCTTATTGATGTCAGAGTGAGGAAGTAAAAAAATCCTGTCCTCAAAAAGCAATCGTAAAGCTGGACAAAACATATGATAATTTCAATAAGCACAGAAAAAGCATTTGACAAAACAAATACCACTTTTGATAAACACATCTCAACAATTTAGAAATAGACAAAAATTTTCTCAACTTGATAAAGGGCATCTATGGAACACCCGTGGCTGACATGATACTTAATGGATGAAAGACTGAATGTTTCTTCCCCAAGACCAGGAACAAGGCCAGGATATCCAGTCTCATTACTTCTCTTCAACACTGTGTTGGAAATTCTTGCAAGAAATAAGAGACATTGAGTTTGGAAAGGGAGAAGTGAAATTGTATTTATCCAGATGCCATGATCCTGAATCCAGGAAGCCCCAGGGATTCCATTAGAGTTAATAAACAAGTTCAGCTAGGTTGAGTACAAGATCAGTACACAAAATTCATTTTTATTTGTATATTCCATCAATAATCTGAAAATAATTCCATTCATTATTTTATTTAAAAGAATTAAAAACCTAGAAATAAATTTAATGAAAGAATGCAAGATAGGTAGATTAAAACTTGGCTCAGAAAATATACAGAAGATCTAAATAAGTGGAGAGACATTTCGTGTTTGTGGATTGGAAGACTCAATATTAAGATGACAATTTTCTCCAAATTCTCCCTAGCAGAAGAATTGCAGAAATTGACAACCTGATCCTAAAATATATTTGAAAATGCAAAAGACAAGACTGCCTAGAACAGTTTTGAAAAAGAAAAAAAAAAGTTAGAGAACTCAGAATTCCAGATTTCAAAGAATAATATAAAACTACAATCATCAAGACAATGGAGTATTGACGTAATGATAGATTTATATAAATCAATGACACAAAATTTAAAGTTCTAAAATAAAGCTTTACATTTATGGTGAATTGACATTCAACAACAGTGCAAAGATAATTCCTTGGGGAGAAAGGACAGTCCTTTCAAAAAATAATGCTGTGGGCGCCTGGGTGGCTCAGTTGGTTAAAGCCTCTGCCTTTGGCTCAGGTCATGATCTCAGGGTCCTGGGATCAAGGCCCACATCCGGCTCCCTGCTCAGCGGGGAGCCTGCTTCCTCCTCTCCTTCTGCCTGCCTCTCTGCCTACTTGTAATCTCTCTTTCTCTGTGTCAAATAAATAAATAAAATCTTTAAAAAAATAATAATGCTGTGACAATTGACTATCTACATGCAAAAAGAGAAGCTAGACCCTTTTCTCCCACCATACACAAAAATTAATTCAAATGGATCGCAGACCTAAATGTATGATCTAAAATTTTAAAATTTTGCCGTCTGTGTGTTGTTTGCTTAGTTTTCTATGTATTTGGCATATGTCTATCCTTAAATTCTCCCAGAAGTATAAATTCCTTCTCAATACCTCTAAAACATCAGGTACCCTGCCAATTTCAGAGTTTTGGAAGTTCTTCTAGAACCTTCTGTTCTGTGCCAATGTGGATTGATTGCTTTCTATGACAGAGTTGTCATCTCTGGATCTCTCTCCAACAATTCTTGGTGGGGGGGTGGTGGTTTCCCTTTGTCTCTCCCACGTCTGAGACTCTGATTCTTGACTTCATGACCATCATATCTCTTACTTTCTTCCCTAAAGAATATTTCTGCGAAAGGATGCAAAGGAGGTAAATTTCTGAGATTTTGCAAATCTGGAGGTTCTTTATTGGTCTCTTATCCTTAACTGCTCATTTGCTGGGTCTAAATGTTTAGGTGGCAAGTAATCTTCCATAAGAAATTTGATGGCTTTGCTCTAATGACTTCAGGTTTCCAATCAGCTATTGGAAAATTCGAGCCAATCTGATTCTCATTTTTTTGTTTTCTTAAGATTTTATTTATTTATTTATTTATTTGAGAAAAAGAGAAAGAGCATGAGCAGGAGGAGAGGAGGAAGGAATAGCAGATTCCCAAATGAGCAGGAAGCCTGATGTGGGGCTCAATCCTAGGACACGAGGCTCATGACCTGAGCCAAAGGCAGACATTTACTGAATAAGCCACCCAGACGCACCCAACTCTCACTGTTTTAGGCAATGTTTCCCCCTTCTCTAGCAATTTTCAGACTGTTTTCACCCCATGTTTAGTGAT
Source organism: Ailurus styani (assembly GCA_002007465.1). Taxonomy (NCBI): domain Eukaryota; kingdom Metazoa; phylum Chordata; class Mammalia; order Carnivora; family Ailuridae; genus Ailurus; species Ailurus styani. The sequence goes on along the minus strand of LNAC01000037.1, from coordinate 916,917 downwards.
TTCATGATGTTCTCTGGTGTAGTTTTATTTTCATCCTTAGTCCAGTGCTGGGAGATTTTCTTTCTTTTCTTTACTTTTCTCTCTTTCTTTCTTTCTTTCTTTCTTTTTCTTTCTTTCTTTCTTTCTTTCTTTCTTTCTTTCTTTCTTTCTTTCTTTCTTTCTTTCTTTCTTTCTTTTCTCTCTTTCTTTCCTTCCTTCTTTCTCTTCTTTCCTTCCTTCCTTCTTTCTTTCTTTTTTGTTTAAGATATTATTTTTAAGTAATCTCTACACCCAATGTGGGCCTTGAACTCTCAACCCCAAGATCAAGAGTCCTATGCTCCACTGACAGCCAGTGCGGGGTGGGGGGGGGGCTGGGAGATTTTCTTGATCGACTTGATAACTCCTCTCCTCTCCTCTCCAGTCAAATTTCTCTGCTTTCTAACTCAGGAATTTCTATTATTTAGATAGAAACTTCTTTGCTGATTTAGTGTTATTAAAATTGTTATTTAGCATCTTATTTTCATTTCTCTCTCTCTCTCTCTCTCTCTCTTTTTTTTTTTTTTTTGCTTTATTTTTTTCTAGGTTTTTGTTTTCAACATTATCTTCCAAGTCTCCTTTTGAGCTTTTCTTTTATGGTATTTTATTTTTAATCTCCCAGACTCCTTTTATTATCTGAATGTTCCTTCTAATTGCATCCTGCTATTATTCCACAGATGCTATATTATTTCTTAGCTCTCTGAGGATATTGATAGATTTTTGTTGTATTTTGTTTTCTCAGGAATAGTTTCAGATTCCTCAAGTTGCATGGTTTTGATGATTTGTTTGTTGTTGTTTTTTTCTTTTAGTCTCTTTCATTTTAGAATAGTGGAGGATTTCCTCAAATACCCTGTGATCCTTTGCAGCTCACTCATACTGAAAGCTGGGGAGTTCAAGGAAAAGTTCTAGAACCTAGTGGGACTTGTACACTGTCGTGTCATGGTGGGATGATCTGACTGGGCAGTTTATTAGGGGGTCCTAATAATATCTTTAGGCTGAGTAGATTCTCCAGTGAATAACCTTCTGCCTAGAGGGTGTAAATCAGTGGTCAGTGTTCTAGAAGAGAGCTGAGAAAAAGGGTTTGTAATCTGACATTCCGTACTTCTTTTTCCTTCCAGAACTCCTGCCTTCAGGGCTTCCTAGTCCCCTCACCCCCTTCTCCATTTAGAGTTGCTCTGTTACACTTTCTAGAGAGTGAATCTTCAGTGTGGCGCTGGAGCAGAAGAGGGGTCATGAGGTGCAGCTGAGGGGAAGAGAGGGGATATGGTTGCCTCAAGTTTCCTAAGTTTCCAAACATCCTTCATATTTTCACTGCCTTCCCCACCCATCAACTCCACGTGCAGGGGTATCTGGAGTCTGCAGGGCTGGGCCATTTGGAGATTCTGGGATTGAAGTCACCTTTTCCCTGGACTATCTCCATGGCCAGGTTAAGTTTTAGTTTTCTCAGATTTGCTAAGTCATTTACCATTGATCCAGGTGCTTTCTGGCTTTCAAATTTTTCTGCTCTTTTCACCCTTTACATTCTCTTCTTCTTTGTGGGTGTAGGGCTTTGAAAAATTGTGTTAGTGGGTTTCAGGAAGGAAGGGGTCCAGGCAAATCAAGTGTTCAGTTGACCATCTTTATCCGGAAATGTGTTCTGTTTTCTTTTCTTTTCTTTTTTTAAATATTTTTGTTTATTTATTCATCAGAGAGAGAGAGAGACCGCGAGCAGCAGCTTGAGAAGCAGCAGGCAGAGGGAGAAGCAGACTCCCCACTGAGCAAGGAACCCAACGAAGGACGGATCCCAGGACCCCCCGGGATCCTGCCCTGAGGCCAAGGCAGATGCTTAGCCAACTGAGTCACCCAGGTGCCCCGTGTTCTATTTTTCTTTATGTCATTTTTGTGTGCCAGAAAGTGTTTGTAATTTAAAGTAATTCATTGGAAAGATTTCACGCTCAGAAATAGGGACATTCAGGGCAAGACCGATGGTGGGTCATAAGTAAGGGGATTTATGTATCCAAACAGTGACACCCTGTTGTCAGATCTCCCATTCTCTGCCACACAGAGAAATTACATTTCTCCTGGTCTCAAAGAAAATCCCTATCCTGTTCTTGATAAAAGTATAGGTAATAAATAAAATTACTTTTTGGACTCCTTTCTTGCTACACATTTTACTCCATTTTTTTTTTTTTGGAGAGTCAATATTGAATAGTGATCTAGTAAATTAGGAATTAAGAAGCAATGAAAAATAACCCAAACATTCACATTTTAAATTTCCAGAATTAATGATCAGTTCAAAATGATTTCCTAGACTCCCAGACTTACGTTTTAACTTTCTTATAAATGAATAGCTATTTCAGAACTCTCTCAGGAACTAGATCTTTCCATTAGGTCAGAGGGCAACGCCGTGCAGCTCAGAGGAAAGCGAGTGTTTGGCAAGCGATGTCGAAAGCCTTCGGGAGAGTCTGCAAGTCTGAGAGGGGCTTTATTCATACAAGCCCTACTCGAGGGTCGCAAGCAGTCACCCAAGGGAAGGGACGGTCCGCCTCCGATTTCAGCGTGCGCCCCGGGCAGGAACCTCCGCTAACTGCCCCCGCAGCCTCCTCTGCCAGGCTGATGAGAATTCACACTCTGGGTCCAAGCTGCCGGTTTGGTTCGTCTGCTGGCAAGTTATGTGAAGCCCAGCTCATCCACGGAGGTTGGGTGGGGCCCCTTCGCCTTCTCACTCTTTCCCTTTGATGCTCTTTTTTTTCTGGAAGTCTTCACCTCTGCATTTACCGTTAACAACATGCTGGACTAGACCACTTCTCTTGTACCCGTGTTATTGGAGTCAGCCGAGGTCAACCGAACTCTGCGCGCGCTTTTAATTACAGGGGTTTTAAATGTTTTTTTCAGCTTTCCTGTGTTTTAGTTTCAGTCACTTCTGTCGTTCTTTTCTCCCTCTCCAGGCTCCTTCTCCACGCACGTCTAATTCAGAAGGAAGCCTCCCTCTCATTAACGGCCAATGGGATGGAAACAATAGAGAACTTCTGGAGTTCTTACTTACGAGTGTGAATTAACTGGACAAAAGGAATCCATTTCAATTTCTTGAAATGGAATATATTTATCCTGCAAGAACAGGTGCCCTTTCAGATAGAAACAACAACGACAAAAAAACAAAAAACAAACTGGGTGGCTAGACTAACATTCCATGGTTTTGTTCTAGAGAAATTATTTCCAGGAGTCAAGAACAGTTTTGTCTTTAGGGCTATTTATTTATTTTCTTTAACATGCACTTAGACAGTACTTCCTAGTGACAGTCTTCGAGGACTTTGTAAGTATGAGCTCAGTCCTATGAGATAACTAGTAATGTTATCCACATTTTATAAGTGATAAAAAATGAGGCACAGAGAAGTTCACTAATTTCCCTAAGGTTGCACAGCTCGCAAGTGGCAGGGCTGAGATTCAACTCCAGTGGTCTCCTACTCCAAAGTCCATGCTCTTTATTTTCTAAAAAAATGAACCCATACCTTGTTAATAGGTATACTCTGCTTGTAGAAAGAAAAGGAAGGGAGAGATAGGGAAAGAGAGAGAAAAAAACAAGGACAGAGGGAAGGGGGAGAAAGAGGAAGACGAACTGGGTGAGGAAGAGAATCGTAAATGACAGTCACTGTCATCGCTATCATCACAAGCTGGGTTTCTTTAATTCAATACAATGCATTTCAAGAACGTACCACTGAAAATACTTCCAATATAATCCTATTTATGCTGCAAAACAAACTGTACCTGTATTTGCGAGCAGTGAAATAATGCCTTAAAATGTGAATCTGCTTTAAACAGAACATTCGAATTTGCTCAGTAGACTGAGATTGTGGGGGAATATTTTCCAGGATACGCAGAAGTTTCTCAATATCTGGCTGAGGGGGGAAAAAAGTGTATCCGAAGAAAGGATTCAGTTTCTACAGTGTTCCTAAAAATTGTAATCTGTTTCCAAGTGTAGCCTGGATAGCTGAGTTTTAACTTCTGCAAACATGTGTTAAATAGATACTAGAAAGATGTTGTATGTGCAGGTGTGTTTTCTAGGCAGAGAGCTACCCCATAATACGTACATATTCTTAAATGTGTGGTTATGAAATGTATTGTGAAATTAGAGATGTATTTCAACTCTGTGTGTGTGTGTGTGTGTGTGTGTGTGTGTGTGTGTGTGGCAGAGGCAGGGGGTCTGGAGGTTGAGGTCCGGATGCAAAAGAAATCAGACTGCGGAAGTGAAGCTGGAACCCTGAGACCCAAAGAATAATTGTGTGTGAAGTGATCTGAGTAAACAGAAGACAGGAAGAGATGACAATATTCATGTAACAAAGCTAATCATTCAAAATGTCATACCCAAACATTCTAAATTAATTTGATAATTTAGACAGCTTTGCTTCAGGGTATCACATAACAAAATGCATTAGCATTACAGACCTCTGTGAAGATTATACTCCAGTCCTGCTCAAAATGGCACCTCTCCATTTGTTTCTTTGGAGCTTAGATGCGTGATTTCTTGTGGTGGTTTAAACTTTGTGTCTTGGCTCCACTGAGAACTGATGCTCTTCTCTCTTATATAAATACTCTTCCCCCAAATTTTTGCTTTGTTTTAGTTAGTCTCCATGTTCCGGTAATTCTTACCACATGGAGCAAAACATTTCAACACTTTATTTATTTAGGAAAATGGAGGCCCTTATTTTGTTCTTTCTTTTGATAGAGCTCAAAATAAGAAAGTGATCGTTCTTCAAAAATGGTTTTATATTAAAGAAAAATGTGTTCCATATCCACTTCAAAAGGAGGAAAAAAACCTGTCAGGTTTTTGACTACCTGGAGTTCGATTCATCTTCTGCTGCTTCCTGAGTTACTTAAATCGCTAGAATGCAAGCTCCATGAGGGGACGTTTTTTGTTTTGTATGAGTTTTGTTCAGTGAGATGTTGCCAGTGTCTAGACTTACAGGCACATAGGTTCTCAAAAATATTTGTGAATAAAGAAACAAAATAACATCCTGGGAGGCAATCTAAATTTAAAAACTCACAAATTTCAAATAAAAAATATTTCAAGGGATTAATCCCGATGAATTAAGGAAGTGTTCTTTTATAGTGCTGTGTAAACATGATGGTTTCTTAGAAAGATTTGGCTTCACAATACATGTGAATTTTCTTTTTATGTCTGCTTATTTAGAAGTTCCCATAAAAATCAGCAGATCTAATAATTTTTAAACATTGGTAAAAATACAAAAGCTTTTAAATCCTGGTAGCTATTTACAGAAAGCTGAATAAACTAGCTTCTTCAGAATGTATACTGTGAACATTTCTTTCTATCAATTTGAGTGGTATTTCTTAATTTTTAAACTGTTCTTTCTGAGGTGCCTGAATGGCTTAGTCCTTAAGTGTCTGCCTTCAGCTCAGGTCATGATCCCAGGGCCCTGCTCAGCGGGAAGCCTGCTTCTCCCTCTCCCACTCCCCCTGCTTGTGTTCCCTCTCTTGCTGTGTCTCTATCAAATAAATAAGTAAAATATTAAAAAATAAATAAATAAACTTCTTTCTATAAAAATCGCAATTTGCTTAGACTTTCTGATTTTCAAGGTCTGGTGCTCCCCAACCTAATTCTGTCCCGTACGTGGAAATCATCCTACTAACCAAACTGCCTCGAAAGGCTGCTCATAAATCTGACCTCCTATCTCATATATACCTTTAAATTTTATCTTAGCTCTTAACTTTCTTTTAGATAAGCTCTACTCCTACTATATTCCCTTTGCACCAACTTGTTTTCCCCTCCCATCAGTATAGTAGTTAGCTGGTCAGAGCTGTCTTGGATAATCCAGTTCAGTTTCTGCTTTCTGTTAGAACATCCCAAACATCTACTCACTTGGTTTGGAAGGAGAGCTTTCTTTTTTTCTTTTTCTTTTTTTTTTTTTAATGATTTTATTTATTCGTTTGAGAGTGAGAAAGAACATGTGCACATGTACATGAGTGAGGGGGAGGGGCAGAGGGAGAGGGACAAGCAGACTCCCTACTGGGCAGAGAGCCTGATGAGGGGCTGGATCCCAGGACCCCCACACACACACCCTCTCCATCATGCCCTGAGCCAAAGGCAGATGCTTAACTGACTGAGCCACCCAGGTGCCCCTAGAAGGAGAGCTTTCTATTTCTATTGTGAAAAATCACAAACTAGCCAAATCAGGGCAATGGCCATAACTGATGGAGAGTTACCTTGAAATGGGATATTGAGGGAGGTGGACACAGTGCAGGCTGTGGCCATGTGATTGATGTTGACGGGACCCTGGTATTCCCCTTGACCCTGTCCCTTCCTTCTCCCTCTTCTGACTCATTCAGTGGGATTCAATCTGATGCTTTTTCTAGTTCTTTTTCTACTCTTGGTCACCAGAAAAACGTATGGAATTTATACCCCCTTAGAGAACACTTTCCAGGGAATTTCTTCATATTAAAGGGGTCATTTGCTTCATTAGGTAATTCAGAATTGACGATAAGTGTGCTTTAAGAAATTACTGTCATTGGGTTAATCAGTTTGCCTAGCTTTGCCACGCTTAAATAATGTGCATTTTATTACATGGTGTTTCTTTTTGTCCTCAGAGAATTAGAGATTTCAAATTAATGTATTTTACTCGGTATTCCTTATTATTTCCTTGGGAAGTGAATTTATCCTGGAATTTCTGTAAGACCGAATTAAGGTGTTGCTTTTAAAGAGGGTGGGGGAGTGGAGCAGGGGATGGTCTGTTGTGGCTGATCCTGTGGTTTCTTCTTCGTGGCAGGCAGGCCAAAGTGATTCCCTAGGTCAGGCCAATCCCCTTTCCTGGAACACTGAGACCTCTTAAATATTTTTTACATGGATAAACCTACCCTCCAAGGGCAGATTTTTTGTAAATATTTTCAAAGCAAAACATTGGTTATGATAGGGATGCCTGGGTGGCTCAGTGGGTTAAGCACCTGCCTTCAGCTCAGGTCGTGATCCCAGGGTCCTGGGCTCGAGTCCCACATTGGGCTCTCTGCTCAGCAGAGAGCCTGCTTCTCCCTCTCCCTCTGCTGCTCATCCTGCTCGTGCTCTCTCTCTGTCAAATAAATCAATAAAATCTTAAAACAAAAACATTGGTTATGATATTTTATTTTATTTATTTTTAAAGATTTTATTAATTTATTTGACAGAGAGAGAGATCACAAGTAGGCTGAGAGGCAGGCAGAGAGAGAGGAGGAGGCAGGCTCCCCGCTGAGCAGGGAGCCCAATGTGGAGCTCGATGTGGGGCTCGATCCCAGGACCCTGAGATCATGACCTGAGCTGAAGGCAGAGGCTTTAACCCACTGAGCCACCCAGGTGCCCAAACATTGGTTATGATAATGAAAAAAGTTTTTCAACCACATGAGAGATACAGAAATAATATTTTGATTTCTCTGGTTTATATCCCAAATATGATATTTTTTTACTTCCTTAGATCTTTTCTTCTGACTTTACAGATCTGCAACATAAGTAGCAATAATAAAACCTTGTCAGTATTTTTAAAAGACAAGTTTTCAAAATATTTCCTCCACATTAATTGGTTAATGTTTTTAGTCACAGTCAGAATTATCTAAATGCCTTCACTCTCTGCTGTCACTAGGGTCACAAAGTAAACCTACAATTTGAAAAAAAATTCAATCAGTGCAATTTTCTCCATAACTTTTTGCTGCTGTGAATTCTAAGCACTAATTACATACTTGAGAAGGAGAGCTAGATCATTTATTTTTTTCTAAGCTGTTCCTTAAAAGACAGTAACTCTCATTTCATGTTGTGTGAAGTTTGGGTTTTCAACACCTCTAGTTGTCCTTTTCCTAACATCTGAAAAAAAAGGAGAAAAATGGATTGATAATTTCCATTCTCCCTACCAAAAATAATTTAATTACCTTAAAGTATATATGTGTGTGTATGTGTGTGTGTGTGTGTGTGTGTGTGTGAGAGAGAGAGAGAGAGAGAGAGAGAGAGAGAATAGGGAGGAGACAGAGAAATAAAATATAAAAAGATGACTCACTTCCTTCAACTTCACTCCAATTGCCCCTTCACATCTTGTCCCTCACCATTAAATTTTCATATGTTCCTTTGCCCTACGATCAAGTTCAGCATATAGCCATTCCTCTGGGAACATAGTAACCACATATAGTTTTAGAGATTTGTGTCAAGGAAAGATCCAAACATCCTGTAGCAAATTCGTTTTCTGTGGGGTTTTTTTTATTTTACTTTTATTCAATAAAAATACTACCAATAGAGTGGTTTGATAAGAGACATAAACAATTTTCTAGGATCCATAACAGTTTATGGTAGTAAAGAAATAAGGAATTTCGTCCTTCACAATTAAGAAAAGATCCTGTTGTCTTTGCTCTTATGTAAATCGAAAAGCAATTTTCTTCCTCAATTTCCTCCAAATAGACAACACTATTGACCTCATAACATTACCCTGAAGCTTAAACGAAACAGTTTATGTAACATACTTGTAATACTCAATAAATGTATTATTATTATTGTAATGATCATTGTCCTTATTACAGTTTTATCCCAAGAGTTACAACACCTGGCTCTGTCCATAACCTCCCCTTAATACTCTGTAGTCTTTAAATGTCTCCAGCTCACTGTTGAAATTTGTTTTTTTTACCAATTATGAATTTCCCTAAATATACCGGAAGGAGAAAAAGTGGAGAAGAAGAAGGCATTGTAAATACAGCGATATTCTCCCCAAAAGGTAGGGCTCTTTAGAAATTACCCTTCTTTTTTTTTTTTTTTTAAGATTTTATTTATTTGTCAGCGAGAGAGAGCATGCTTGTGCGTGCACAAGCAGGGGTAGTGGCAGGCAGAGGGAGAAGCAGGCTCCCTGCTGGCCAGACGTGGGACTCGATTCCAGGACCCTGGGATCATGACCTGAACTGAAGGCAGATGCTTAACTGACTGAGCCACCCAGGCGTCCCTAGAAATTACCCTTCTGGTCATGCTTTTGTTTCTCATTGTTACTGGTAGTTTTACTCCTAAGGCTAATTTTGTGATGGCCTGGGATTTTGATAGATAGTTTTGGTAAGCTCTGCTGTAAGTGAGGTGACAGTAATTATCTGGTCAATTACAGCAGTGACAGTCAATCTGATTATTTAGTTTAAAATGTATAATTTTTTTTAAAAATTAAGTGAGGGAAAAGATGACTTTTAAGACCAAATTGTGTTTATGTGAGGCTAAATTTTCTTTAATTGCAAAGTTAATTAATCTTTAATTTCTTTAACTGCTAATATGGATCTTTAAATGCAGAAATTTCCAAAGGATTAAGACTAGAGCTTCAAGGGACTGGGTGGCTCAGTCAGTTAAGTGTCTGCCTTTGGCTCAGGTCATGATCCCGGGGTCCTGAGGTCAAGTCCCTCATTGGGTTCGTTGCTCAGCAGGGAGCCTGCTTCTCCCTCAGCCTGTTGCTTCCCCTGCTTGTGCTCTCTCTCTCTCTCTGACAAATAAATAAATAAAATGTTTTAAAAAAAAAGACTAGAGCTTCAATTTAAAAATGAGAGTAAATAAAAGCTTGCAGCATAGGAAACAAATACACATGTCTTTTTTTTTTTACATACACGTATGTGTGTATATATATATATATTTTTTGGGGGGGTTGCCAAGAAAATTGTCTGATTCATGGGCGCCTGGGTGGCTCAGTGGGTTAAAGCCTCTGCCTTCGGCTCAGGTCATGATCTCAGGGTCCTGGGATCGAGGCCCACATCAGGGTCTCTGCTCAGCGGGGAGCCTGCTTCCTCCTCTCTCTCTGCCTGCCTTTCTGCCTCCTTGTGATCTCTCCCCCTCTGTCAAATAAATAAATAAAATCTTCTTAAAAAAAAAGAAAAGAAAAAAGAAAATTGTCTGATTCATAATAAATACTTTGCGTTAGTTACATTGCTCTAATGATTTTTATTAATCCTTTTGAGTTACAGTCTCTCCGAGGGCAGGCCCACAATCCCTTCCTGTTACATGGCTGATATGGAATCCCCCTCCCAGCTTCTCCCAGGCCCTCTTCCTTCGCCCCTCACCCCAGGTACAATCTCTTCAATGAGTTTAGTTTTTCAAAAGCTGAGAAGAGATGTAGACTTTAAGCTTTTGGTTCTTGGTCTTTGAGGACCAGGCTAAAATCTCAGTAAAAAGAATTACAATATTTCAAGGGGGTGGGGTGGTTGGAGGTAGAACACGGAAAGGACAAAGTGGGATGTCAATGACCTGTCCTGCCTCATGCACCATGAAGAAAAGGTACAGGGCGCCATGAGAAGCTACCACACATTATCCTCCTGACAACTCCATGAAGCAGGTACCTGATGCAGATGACAGACCCAGGCGGACCTAAACTAGGCTTTGGGGGAGGAGAGTGGAATTTAGACACACAGACTCTTTAGAATAACAAATTAACAGCAACTGTAAAGTGTAATTTTGAACATGGCAAAAACAACCCCACCAAACAAACACACAAGTACTGACGCCATAACACCTTTACGTTCTCTCAGTCCCTACACGTGGCCATATTTTGACATGATTGTTATCATGACATACAGACTACTTTGCATGGGGCTTTTTCTTACATATTTTGATAGGCCTTTCCCTGTGTTTCCATCCTTATAATTAGCATTTTCAACTACTGCAAGAGATTCCTTGTGAGGTGGGCCGTGATTGGCTTAGCTAGTCTTCTGTGGTTGGACTTTGGTGCTTTCCAGCTTTTCGGGATCATAACTAAAGCCTCACAGCAGCCTTCTCCAAAGAGCTCTTGACCTCTGCTGAATCTGGAAGATGAATTCTCAGGGGCCAGAAGTTTTGTGTTGAGAGGTAATGTAGTAGGAAGGCCACAGGGCTGTGGGTCACACAGAACTGGGCTGGGATTTTGGCTCCGTTTTCCTGTGGTGCTTGGTCCTCAATTCAGTGTTTTCAACCTCTGGCTCCAGTCAACCCCTTGAGGCAGGGCCTTTGTACTTGCTCTTCCTTCTGGAACACCTTTCAGGTGGATCTTCCTGAGCATCTCCCAGGCAACATCCAGACCTCAGCTCAGAAGTCATCTCCTTAGGGCGCCTGGGTGGCTCAGTTGGTTAAGCAACTGCTTTCGGCTCAGGTCATGATCCCAGAGTCCCAGGATCAAGTCCCACATCAGGCTTCCTGCTCAGTGGGGAGTCTCTTTCTCCCTCTGACCCTGCCCCCTTTTGCGCACTCTCTCTCTTTCTCTCTTTCAAATATATAAATAAAGTCTTAAAAAAAAAAAGAAGTCATCTCCTTAGAGAGGTGCCCTCTGGCACTGCCCAACTCTCCCATTCCCATGCTTTGGCCCATCACCCTTTTAAAATTTCCTTTCTCGGTTCCTATAGCTCTCTGGAATGGTGTTGGCCCATTTCTCATGGCCTGTTCACTGTCTCCGACAGATCTGTGGGTACAGGAGGCCTGGAAGTGTCCTGTCCACTCCCGCCACAGCCTGGACGTTCCCTGGGACACTGGCACAGCGATTTTTCCCCACCAGGGTCCCACATCTGTGTGGACCACTGCCACATTCTCCTTTGTCCAAGTATTGATTAGAGAGGTTCAGAGCCTTATTTAACACTCATTTCCAGACTGGGTCTTATATTTGCCAGTTTCCACATGGAAAAATAATTGCTAATTATTCCAGGTTTTTTTTTTAAGGGCACCTCTTCGTTAGTTATAATGCCTAGTAATGACTATAATGACTTAAGTGAACTTTTTGGATAATTATGTTTTTATATTTTTATATCTGGTCTTCATGGTTGTTTTTTTTTCCCCATCATAGTACAGATTCCTTTAAATTTTTCCAAAACCACATGCGGAATTTTGGAATCAAGTGGTGCTGAATCATTTCATCCTCAGTGTGTAGCCAACTTCGTATTCAGTTTTGAACTGATAATTGGTTGCTCATTTCATCTAATTGCTTTTCTTTTAATTGATGGCCATGGAAGTAGAAGCATACAAAATCACAAGTACTTACTAAATCTACTGCATAACCAGGAGGATAACATTTGGGGGGCCCTAGGCTTGGGGGGAATAGCAGTGTTCACATTGCCTTCTTTCTTTCTCTTCTTTCTCCAAATAGGTGTATGGAGGTTAGAACTTGGTAAAATCAATGCCAAGGTTTAGCGTGAGATATCTGAAAGAATTAACTGTTGCGAGAAGGATGCAGAAAGAGCCCAACATTGTTATTAACTGTGCCAGGCACCCACCCATCCAGTTTGTATCTAGTAAAACACTGTAACTGTGAACAGTTTGCTTCTCTCTAGAACTTATTTTCTCCAGCTGCAGGATAAGAATACTGACCAGGTTCCTTCCAAAACTGGCATTCCTAGGATTAACTCAGCACATTTTATCACCCCTCATTTCTCCTTCTGCAATCACTGACAGCTAATGTCACTTCATCTCCATAGAAGGGCAGTCTGCTAAAGTGTGAGAACATGGTTATTTTCAATAAGCTATAGATCACTCTGTTGAATGGCAAAATTCCAGGCCTATTGCTCTCATCAATACCCAAACAACTTTTCAAGCACGGATTTACAGTAATAGAGGCTAAATATTAGTATAAATCAGTTTCTTCCCTACCACATTATTGATAGACATCATGGTTCCCTGTAAAGGGAAATTTTAACAGATGGTCAAAAAAGAATATTACTTTTTTTCTTCCACAGACTGTTTTTAGTCGAAACAATTTTATTTCAGAACATAGTTTATAGATAATGCCAAAGTGTAGGTTTTGCGACAGAGAAATGGTTTGCCTGCTGTTATTTTTATTTTCGTATGTAAGAGCCTAAGAGTGATATCCAGTGCCAACTGGCCCTCCATTGCAAAGTGACCTCAAGAAGTCGGGTAAGCCTATCTCAGCCTCCTGATAATAAGAGTAAATGCACTATAGCCTCACCTTCTGCAATCACCCACAATCATCATTACTTTCTCCCATTATCACAATAAGGAGTAGATCATTGGACTAATAGTGAGTCATAGCATCTTGCTCGTATGAAAAATATCAGCTCTGCTGGAAGAAAGTGTCATAGTGATGACCTGGTGGATTTAAAAATTAACGTTTTGGGGGTGCCTGTGTGGCTCAGTTAGTTAAGCGTCCAACTCTTAATTTCAGCTCAGGTCATTATCAGGGTTATGGGATGGAGCCCTGAGTCCAGCTCCCCGCTGGGCATGGAGCCTGCTTCAGATTTTCTCCATCTCGCTCTGCCCCTCCCCCCCAACTCACTTGTGCACTCTCTCTCTCTCAAATAAATAAATGAATCTTAAAAAGAAAAACATTACTTTTTATTGAAGGTGAGGTGATATTTTCTACAAATATTTATTAAGCACCTACTGCATGCTGGTCCATACTCTAGGCAATGCATTTATAACCAGGAACCAGAAGTGGTTCCTGATCTAAAGAGGCTAATGGAGGAAAACAATGGAGAAAATGTGGAAGCAAAAGAAAAACAGGAAGGCAGGAACCAATGACTGACCTACCAGAGAGAGAGAAAGAAAGAAAGAGAAACAAAGAGGGGGAGGGAGGAAGAGAGAGAGAAAGAAAAGGAAGGAAAGAAGGGGAAAAAGAAAGAAGGAAGAAAGGAAGGAAGGAGGGAAAGAAAAAAAGGAAAAGAGAGAGAGAAAGAAAGAAAGAAAAAGAAAGAAAGAAAGAAAGAGAAAGAAAGAAAGAAAGAAAGAAAGAAAGAAAGAAAGAAAGAAAGAAAGAAAGAAAGAAAGAAAGAAAAAGAAAGAAAGGAAGAAAGAGGAAAAGAAGGAAGGAAGGAAGGAAGGGAGAGAGGGAGGGAAAGAAAAGAGAGCGGAGGGGAGGGAAGGGAGGAAGGAAGAAAGAAACCAAAGTTCTATTTTTGGCTTTTCTGCCACTGACTCATGGTATTAACTTGAACCAGAGACCAACTTTTGTCCGCTAACTAAGCCTATCCACACAACAGTGAGAAAATACTTCAGCTTCCCTATTTGAATGCTGGACAACTGGTGAGATCACTTACATAAATATTTTTCTTTGAGCTCCCTAGAAGACAGGAACTTTATAAATATTTAGTGTTATCGTTGCACCTTAGGTACAAGTAGACAGGAAAATTATGATAGTCCTCTATTTACGTAAGAAACAACCTATTTCAGACAATTCCAGTTCATGCCAAGCAACTTTGCATTGGTTTGTGAGTGTCCCTTGGGCTTTCCTTTTTCCTTTCTCCTCCCCCACTTGCAGCTGATGAATGTGGAAATATAAATAAACCTTCGCAGCAGAGGGTAGGAAGGTGAGGAAGCCCAGCGTGGGGGGAGTCACACCGGCCGAGAGCTCAAGCTGTGTATCGGAATGGGTGAGGATTCAAAATAAACATCACATTTAAAATTCCTGATTGAAAAGTGTGAGAAAATGATTCATTTTAAGAATGAGTAATTTGGTTGAATGTTCTGTACTGGAGTAAGGCCTTGCTGAATCTTTAGTTTTGTCTGTTCTGTTTCTTTTTTGGGTCCATGTGGTGAGAAGAACCCTAAAAAATGGGATTGTAACTGGCATGTTTAGAGTCTGTTTGTTTCAAGTGGAGTCTACCAAAATTAATTCACCTGTTTCTTTGCAAATTCTTGTCCCACAGGCTGTTCCTCCTAGATTTTAATGGGACTAAGTTCCGGAATGATGTTCTCAGAATGCATACAAAGGTTATTTTTGGATGGTGGAATTTCAGGTGATCTTTTTAGTTTACTTTCTTATTCAAACTTCTCTCTGCACTTCCTGACATTTTTTCTTTGAATAAGGAGCAAGTACCATTTTTACAAAAACAATAGTTTGAAAAATAATAAAATCGAAACCCCTTACCACTGATTTCATTCTCCTCTCTGCCATATAGCCCAAGTTTCTAATGTATCCATGCTTTCTTCTTGCTTTCCTTACAAATTTAAGACAAGCAGTTATACAGTAATTAATTTCCAAATTGGGAAAGTGGAGTCCTCTGTGCAACTGAGTAGGCAGTTGGTGTTGATCTAGGGAACTCAGGCAGCTTATGAACCACACTTACATAAAATTTTCTCTTTTTCTTCATTTCTTTGTCTTCATTTAGGGGGATAATTCAAACCAAAGCAGAGTGGGTCCCTTGCCTATGAATTATGCTGATAATGATCTGTTTATTGACCTAATGTCAGGATGATTTTTTTTTGTTACATAAATTAACCCATTTATTATAGGCTAGCAATGTTTCAAATGGTGGAGCTTCTACTGGTCTTTCAACTCCTTCAGTCTTCTGATGGCAGACTTTACTGTGACAGCAGAAGTGGTGTTGTAGGTCCAGGCGCCACCAGCGACGGTTTTCATGCAGGAGCCACAATGCCAGATCCCCACAGTTCGTCTCTTCATCTTGGTTTTGCCACAGAAGGAGCAAGTGTATTTGGCATGCTGGCTTATCTCAATCTTCTTCACCATTTTCCTGAGGGAGGCACCATAACGGGTCCCGTATTTGCCCACGATTCCGACCTTCTTGGTGCGTTTAGCCATGTCGCCACAAACTAGGTCTGAGCCCAGAGAGGACTGTCAGGATGATTTTATCAGTTTTAATATTTCTTGAGCACTCAGGGTGCTTTAGATACAATGTCGGTTACAGACAAACAAAAGACATTAATTTCACATTCAATGATTTTACTTAATGAAATAATAAAAACCATTTAAGACTTTCTCTTTTGTGTATCCATGTGTGGTCTTCTTTTCTATTTTTTGCTCCAACACTAATTAAGGGCAGAACCTTCCACATATCTGGGGGCCAAGCTTTCTCCCCACTGTCCAACTTCATAAAGAAGATGCTTCCAGGAGGATCTGCAAATGCACCTGTTCACTTTTTCTCTAAAAATTTATTAAGCACTTACTGCATGCTGGTCCATACTTCAGGCAATGCATTTACAACCAGGAACCAGAAACGGTTCCTGATCTAGAGAGGCTAATGGAGGAAAACAAGCATATCGACAGACACTGAAGTGTTAGCGCTGCAGTCAGGAGGTCTGGATGGAACATTTCATGAACACCACTGTGGAGGGGCCAATGTCATCTTGGCAGAAGCATAGGAGGAAGGATCAGAAAATACTTCAGTGGGAGAAAAGGCAAATGTGGCAGAGTGAGCCATCTGAAAAGGAGCCGTACTGTGAAACAGCAGGGCTCCCTTGAAAATTCTAGAGGTAGTTTTCACATGTCTAGAGGGCATGGGGTGAATGAGGTGAGAGTGAAGGAAGGTGAAGCTAGAACATTAAACGAGGGGCAGTTTCTAGATGTGAATTTAGGACTCAGAGAACCAATCTCAGGAAGCAGATAGAGCTGCGGGTTCCAGGCTCTTCCATGCTGGGAATACAAGTAGAGTCACAAAGCAGGAAGTTGGTGTTCGATTGCTCTGGAATAACGGAGCTTCCCTAAAGTCCTGCCCACTGTGGTGAGTGTGCCTCGCATGTTGCCCAGACCCATTCCTCTTGTCCTCCAAGTCCACATGTCCACCATTTTGTTCCTCTCTTTCCACATTCCTCTTCTCTTCATGGCTGGAGCCCACGACAATAGCCACGGCCATGGGGCTTGTAGAAACTCAGCTCTTTCTTGCCTTGGCCCACAGTTTCAACAGCCCTCTTCTCTGATGCCCGCCTCTTGTCACTGGCTAAACCTGTAGACTTCTGCCCCCCTCTCTCCTTGGGACGGGTCCCTTCTCAGGCCACTCCTGGAACTCCCTGGTCAGCAGATCCACTTGAAGTTCACCTTTCGGACATGGTGACTTGTGTCTGAATCTTTGGGAGAACAAAGTTTTGATGCAGGCTGGTAATTTTGGGAAAGCTCTGGGAAAAGAAATTGAAAGAGAAAATAGGAAGAAAAAGCAGGCTGAACTATGACTTGAAGAAAGAGAACAGGTTGCAGAGGTGGCTTGGATGGAGCTTCCAAATCCAGAGTAAATGGTACATATTTGTAATATTCTTCTTACCTCTATCTTTTCAACGGACACCCTCTATTATTTTTCTATTTTGTATTGTTTGTATGTTTGTAAGCCTTAGAACTTTTCTTGAAACATGGCAGAATACAAATACATGAGTTCATAAATAAAGAAGGTAATTTACAGTGGCCACATTGAGTAATTAGCGTTCTGAAGACAGGAGTGATGGGGTCAAAAACACTTTTTTGCTAAAACACTTCTTGCTCACCGTGACTGTGGTCAGAACTTGACATAGCAGGAAAAGAGTATTTCATATTATAATCTAACTTCTAAATGATGCTTTAGCCTGCCCTACGATGGCGAAGTAGTTTGGCAGTATTTGTCCCCTCAAAACCAAACCAAACCAAACCCAGGAGGAAGGCAAGCACCAGGGCGCTGACTCCTGCCGTCAGGAGAGAGACTTTGCCAGCCTTGGGCTCCCACAGGGTGAAAGGGAGGGAGAAATGTCCCAGAGGAGATGAATGGTGTCCCTCCGTGGGCTAGGGAGCCCTGACCTGGACTTTCTCTCACTGTCCCTCCACCAAAACTCGGATTATCCCTTTCGATCACTCAGCTCCTCCCCTTCTCGGCTAGGCTGAACTTGCCCTCTCTGATCAGTTTCTGCCTCCCCCAGGGATTCACTCCCGCGCCCCGGCCCGGCCCCAACAAGCGCCCCGGCTCTCCCAGAACTACCGTGCCTCCCCCTTTTCTCCGTTTCTGCCTCCTCCCCCCGGGGCGCCCCCTCTTGCCTCCCCACGGAGCCCAGACCTCGGGGACCGAGACCGGGCTGCGGGGCCGCAGGTGGCGGGGCGGGAAGCCCGACGGGCCGA
>LNAC01000037.1:862334-898714 GCA_002007465.1 Ailurus styani | reverse complement strand
CCCGCCCAGCCGAGCCGCGTCCCGGCTCCGCCCGCCCTCGGGGCGGGCGCGGGTGCAGCGCCCCCGGGGCCGCCCGGTGCCCTCCGCGGCCGGGGCTGGAAGCCGTCGCCTCCCGCAGCCCTGCAGCCCGAACCCCGCACGCGCTCCTCCTGGAGGCCGGCACCCGCACCCCCGGAGCCAGAGGCGCCCGGCCCCGGGTTTGCCCCCCGGGGAAGCTGAGCACGGGTGACCCCGAGCCCCTTTCCCTCTCGGAACACTTTCCCTCCCCAGCGCCCCGCTTACTCGGTCCCCCACATACACACCTGCCACGCCGCCCCGCTCATCCCTCCTGGGAAAGGAGAACGACCCTTTGGGGACCTAACGGGACGGCTGTCAGGGTTGGAGGAATCTGGGAGCTCTCGCACTTTGCTGTCTTGCCGTCCGGGACCAGGATCCCAGAACGTACCAAATGGTAGCTATTCTGGAGTCCCCAGGCACGGAGCTGAGGTCCGCTGCCTCATTGAGAGATGAATGAAAGGTCCCCAAGAATCGTTTAGGAACTTTGCTATTCTGGAAGCCCGTTAGGATGCCCATTCAGAGACCTGCAAAACTTACAGTACCCCAGGCAAAATCCTCTTTGAAGTGGGGAAACTTTTCAATTATTTTAATAGCTAACAAAGTTAATTTGACAGCTGCCGATTTGCTTTGAAAGAGTCAGAGTAGATACATTGCCTGTTCATAGATATCTTTATGAATAGGAGGAGGGAAAAAAAGTATTGTGAGAAAAGCAGAATGATTAGGTGGTTAGGTTTTCTGGACATCTTTGTTTATTTGATCTTGACAACATTTGGACGCTTTTCCACGGTTACGTAACATCGTGGTGAATATACTCTGTTACTTATAAAAGTTCATCCCGAAATATTGCCCTTTGCTAAAAAGTCTCTTTTTCCAAATGAAAACTCCTACTGTTCTGACATTGGGTTAAGGTTTTGATGATATTAGAATCAATGTACCGGATGGATACCAAAGTGCCTTTCTCAGTAATTTTATATCCAACTTCTAAGTTTGATTTCCACAACTTTCTGGCTGAGATGCTATCAAATTTTAACCCTAATTCTGGCACTGAGCTAGTAACTCTGGCTAGAAATAAAGAAAATGACAGTAATAAAAACTTCAGAACTATCCTGTTGTCTGTTTTTTCATAAATTAATCCTTTTCTCCCAAAATAAGTTTTCTACACCCCCAATAAAATTAACCTTTGTGAGGACTGTGCTTTGTTGAAGACACTGATGTGTACATTTGCTCCTGCAGCAGCATTTCAGACATCAAATTTGTAAACCCAGAATTTGATCCCAGACACAGGCCTCGTTAGCTGAATGACTTAACTCTCTTCTGATAATGAAGAAGAAAATACCTTATTTAAATACTTAACTGAGCCAGGTCTTTTTGTTTGTTTGTTCAGGGTAGGAAAATTAATATGTCCCTTAACTATTCTTGCATGTTTTGTTGGGAGGGACTTGGAAAATCTTTCTATGGTAATATCGTAAAACAGGATATACTTTAAAAAGTAACTTGATATTGTTCCCCCCCCCCAAGAGTAGCATTTCTAGAAAGCCCATCCAATTTGATATCAAATGAAAGACCAAGAGTAGAGTCCTGTTTCAACATGCCATGATTGGCCCACGACAAAAACAGGCTTTGTTAAGCTACAGAGTGTTTTCACACTGCTGGTGAGTCTTCATAAAGATTGCATAAAAATTAACTAAGTGCTCTTTGGATTGACTTTGAGCCATAGAAATTTTATCAAAATAATCAATGAATACCTGTCACTATGAGATAAGACTTAGAAATGGATAAGCCTTAGAATATTCCTAAGGAAATAAAATCCTTATTTTCATCTGTAAATGATAATTATTTTCTTAGTGGACTGACAAGCGTTCCTGTTCCCTTTCCTTAATCCTACTCATTCTAGGACATATAAAATACACTAAAAATTACGCTGATCAGTTATATGGAAAGAAAATTGATCAAAACTTCTCTAATAAAATGAAAGACACCAAATACTAAAAATTAAAAAAAATGTATCAGTTCCATCTGGGTCATCCAGGCTAGATGATTTTCTAGAACTTGAAATTGAATCTTTTTTTCTAGAAACTATTAATTTGAGAGTCTCCGTACAGTGGTGTGATAAGGAGCAACTATACCAAAAGATAAATAGGGTTCTTAGACAGTGTATGTGATTCAATTAGTGGACTTGAGATTTCATGTAATTTTCCTCTCAGTGAGAACAAACTTTAGAAGACAAAGCATTAGCTTCTGGGGCATCCACGCATGTGCAGGAGCTGCTAATGGTTGGAGATGGCATCAGGCCACACATAATTCCCTACATTGACATCTGGGTCACCTCCCCTTGTGGCTTTTTTTCCCCCCATATATTTTATATCCTCCTTTCTTATTTAATTTTTTAAAAACTTGACCTTCAGATATTTTTTCTGTCATGATTCTGACTTCTATTTTTCTGGTTATCTTAAACTTTCTTTTCAATAGGATATTAACTCCCAGATAACTGTGTGAGAATAGATTCCAGCCAACTGGTAGAGAATTGTTGGTTAAAATAGATGCCACAAACCCAAATGCCTATAGGGGTCAGACAGCAAGTATAAAAGAGTGATGGGCTTGATGCAATGCCACAGACAGTAGAGAGGACTGAGAGAAAAAGAGTTTTTGTGACTGACTTACTGTTTTGTGGGAATGCAAATCAGGTATTGGCAGATCTTTTGTTTTTGTTTTGTTTTTTTTGAGAGAAGATGGAAATTTAGATGTGTGTAAATAAAATCTGACTACGAAATACTGGCCACAATCCAAGTTTGTACAAAGCACCATGTAGACCACGTATATACACAAAATTTTCGTGGAGATAAGAGCCCATGGACAACTTAATCTGGGGCCAAGTGGGAAAAACCCAAGGTTAGTAAAGAATCAACCAGAATTATGAAAAGCCATGAAAGGCAGAGAGGCAGGTCCCATTTCTCTTCAGCCGTGGCTTATTCTATGGCAAGAAATGTCCGGTGCCAGAGGGGACCTTGCCCCCCCTTTTTTTTGTAATCTATTGTATAACACAACTCCCTAAAACAGGGTCGCTTAATACAGTGATTCTTAGTTTGCTCTCAAATCTGCAATTCGAGGAGGGGCTAACTGGGGACAGATCTCTACTTCACTTGATGTCAACTCCCAGGTGAGTGATGGGAATCATCCGAAGGCTCCCTCAATCACTTGCCTGACTGGCAGCTGCTCTTGGCTCTTGGCTGGGATTCTCAGCTGATCCTGTGGTGGGAGCGTGGCCACTCCACGTTGCCACTCAGCTTCCCCACAGCTGAGTGGCTGTATCCCCGTGGTGAACATCCCGAAAGGCCCAGGTAGAAACTGGGTAGCAACTTTTTATAACTTAGCCTTTGATTCATCCTCTTTGTAGTCATATGTCACTGGATTCAAGAGGGAACGTAGACTGCACCTTAGGAACACATCATAAGGAGGTCACAAAGATGAGTGTGGCCATCTTTGCAAAATACTTGCTTCCTCACCCATCCCCATTGACTTGTCACAGTCTCCTTCCTGTCACCACCTTCGAGTACACGTCCACATGCATCCACTCTCTCTTGACGCTACTGAGATCGGGAGGCAATAGTTACTTATTCACCTTCTTTCCTTTTACACACACTCTCTCACACACCACTCAAAAGGAGTTAGTGAACAGTTCTCCTATTCCACACTCCCCTGCCAATAAAGACTACTGAAGTCTAAAACTCCGTGTTTTTCAGTGATTGCCAATCACTAATTCAGAGTTGGACCCAATGAGAATACCTCCAGAGGGCAGTGTGACATTTGCCTGTAGGCTTGTGGAGTGAAAAATCAAATTCTGATTTCCTTGCCTCAAGGCAATAGGCTTGGCCATCCTTAAAACTCTACCCAGAGATGAGGCTTTATGGAAATTTGCCCCACCCATTTTTTAACCCACTGACCCAGTCTGGAGACAGTTCTTCAAATGGTGTATAACCAGGTCTGATCAAATGGGAAAGAAAAGAGAACTGTGGCTGGGTAGTGAAGCCTGTGTCAGTATCATCCGTCAGATACACTGTTGTGGAGGGACTCACACTTGGGGTGACGTGACCCCTGGGATGCTGCTGAGGTCATTTCTGCACTGTCTTCCACAGGATTGCCAGGAGTGGGGGTGGGAAGCAGTCTTTCCTCTCGCATTGGCTTTTGAAAACCTCACTATTTTGTCTCAATGAATTAACTCCCACTTCCCTGATGGATTCATGTCCTTTCCTTGTACTTTGTCCCTTTTTGACACAGTGCAATCCCACCCCCACCCCAGCCACTTAGCAACTGAGAGTCCCCATTTGAGGCAAGTAATCCGGGTTGATGAATGCCTAGTTTGTGTGAGTTAGAGAAGAGGGCAGCTTTGTCGGATGTGCCTGTTGAATTTGCACAAAAATTGATTCACTCTTCCTTTGGGGGTAGAAATCGCTAGTGAATGGAGCCTGAAACATATGTCATCATTTGTTACAGCCTTGCTCCTGGGCTGTCTCTAAAACTGAAACATTTCTGTGATGAGAAGCAAGTCTTCAGCAGCAGGATAATTGCTGCTGGGCTGTTCGCTGAGGAAGTGCTTGGAAATTGTGCTGTGATTTGAAATCACAGAAAACAGTGAGCATTCTTTGTGGTTAACGATGTGCTGCTTTTAAACGCACCCCAGCCAACGGCAACAAAGAAATGTTTGGAAAGCAAATTGAAAAGCTGTAAGGGAAAGATGAAGAGAGTGTACAACCCTGACACAGCTCATCTGGGGCTTTGTTAAGAGATATTTATAAGTCTTCAGATTAGGCTCCCCCACCCCAATTTCCAGATGACGAAGGGACCTCTCCAAGCTTCGTGCTTTGTGCATTAGTAATAAGGACACGTGAGCCGGTGTAATGCTCCATACACAGTGATGCTCTTCAGCTGTGTGGTTCTCCCTGGCAGAGCAGATGCTTTCATAATGCCAGCTGAGGAAACAGGGCAGACCTAAGAGCCATGGGAACAATGCACCTGAACTGACCAACAAGTTCAAGGCTTCAACTCACTTCAAAGAAAGTGAGTGGTGGCTTATTGATTCATTTTTTGTAATAGAGCCCTAGTACAGTAAAGTTGTTGGCAAAAGGAGTGAATTCATTATACATCACCATGTTTCTGAAAAATGTTTGAGCCATATGAAAGAAAAGACAAAACCGTGCTTATGGATGCCTCACGATGCTGCTTATTGTAACTTTAAAAAAATAACTACTACAGAACTTTTAAATAGACAGCTGGTTCTCCAGGTAACTTCTTCCCAATCTGTGTCTTTTCAACTTGTTACATTCTAGAGTAGACCAGGAAAAAAATATCTGCTCGTAAGGATATCATATAGCATATAGCAGAGAATTCTATAAAAATAACTTTAAATTCATAATTTTTGTTAACTGTAAAGTTGGACTTATATATCTAGTGCTATACAAATAATGTATAGACTAGATTTAATTTGCTCTTGAGGCCTTTCCTATTCCTCTCTTGTAACCAAAAATTATGAGAAGACTTTAAACAGTTAATGCTTTGACAGGTTCAATGTTGCCGTTCGGTGTATTTAATTGCTGCTCTTAGGAGCTCAAGAGTTCAGGGGCGCCTGGCACGCTTAGTCTGAAGAACATAGGACTCTTGATCTCAGGGTCATGAGTTTGAGCCCCACATTGGGTATAGAGATTGCTAAAAAAATAAACTTAAGAAACAAAAAAGAGCTCAGAGTTCAGTTGATTCCCCTCAGGTTCCCTAAATTTTCCCACACCCCCAGTTTCACAGGTGAGAAACTGAGTCTTACGTACCTATTTAATTTAATTTAAATTAAATTGGACATTAATTTATTATCCATTAAATTATTATTATATTGTAAATGCCATACAGTACGATAAGTCCTTAAAGCG
The DNA here is from genome assembly GCA_002007465.1 of Ailurus styani. Taxonomy (NCBI): domain Eukaryota; kingdom Metazoa; phylum Chordata; class Mammalia; order Carnivora; family Ailuridae; genus Ailurus; species Ailurus styani. The sequence continues at coordinate 892,742 of LNAC01000037.1, read as the reverse complement.
TGGACTCTCATGTTATTCTCACAATAGCCCTATGAGGTCCCCGTCCTATTTCTCCCATTTTATGGATGTCCAATTTACGTACCTAATTTAATTTAATAATGGTTTATTAGTGGCCATGAAGATCAGCAGCCTGGATTCATTTCTTCTGAGTCCTGGTTTGCTATTCTTTCTTCTCCTGCAAGTAAGCAGTAGTTTACGTAAAAACATATTCCAATTTTCTTCTTAATAGTGAAAGAACATGTATAATAGAAGAGGTTTTAAAAGTAATTGGTAAAATAAAATCATAGCATTTCTCTTACTACTTTTGTTCCAGCATAAATGTCATAGACATACATTTCTATGATAGGATTTTTCATTCATTGAGTTCTCAGTAAATGCCATACAATATGATAAGTCCTTAAAGTGTGGACTCTCATGTAATTCTCACAATAGCCCTGTGAAGTCCATGTCTTATATCTCCCATTTTGTGGATGTCCAAACTTGAGGCTGCAGGTCACACAGCAGGGGAATCATTTGTGACTCTCACACGACTGAATAAAACACTTACCTATGGGCAGTGAATGTCGGACTTTCATTCAATCACTTAACCAATATCGATCGAACTTTTATTGAACAGTTCCAAATCCTAGGGACATAGCACTGAGTGAGATGAAGTCGGTGGTATCATGGAACTCAGATTTTGGTGGGGGATAAACAAATAAATACATAAAAAGAGAAATACCAGAAAGTGCTAAGAATTAAAATAGAGTGATGTGATAAGGGGAAACCATGCAGCTATTTCAGATTAGGATGCTTATAATCAAGACCCGAAGGATAACAAATGTCCCAAGCCTTAAAGGTTGTCTTTGGAGATTAATCATAGTGTTTACAACTCAAAACATATATACTATGAAGAAGATTATCTGGCATGCGCATCAAAGAAGTTAGTAGACCTCGAATATAGGAAACTGCTTACCTGGAAGAAATATAATTAATGTTTTAACAAATGTGTCTGAACCACATGAGCTCTCTTTTCTGTTTCTGTGGTATTGCTACACAGATGTTTAGTAAGCTCCACTAGAGTCTTTCAGGCTTTGATCTAGAGACTTGGTGATTTTATAGAAGTTTCTTTCTTAATTCTAGGTGTCAATGTTTTTCTCTTATACTCTGTGTTCTTTCTCATCTGCAATAGTATTAGAGAGCTAAAGAACTTGGAGAAGCTAGATCAGCAAAACACTCATGCCTGCAGAAGAGTTCCATCTTTCGGGCAAATTTTTAATGAAAACTCTGAAATCTCAGTTTGTTAGGGAAAACTAAATTGCTGCTCTTTTCTCCTGCGCAAAGTTGATGCCCTGAAACTTGCTCATACGAGGGAACTCAGGATAGATGAAGCCAGGTAGAAGCTAGGCCTCCTGGTTCTTTGGACATCCAGATCTCTTTGGACAGGGCCAAGATGGATTCACACTGTGGCGGATTGCAGTCTAGTGATGAACAGCGGGGCTAATAGAGAGTTGAGAACTGAGGAAGACACTTCCTATGCCAGAAGTTCCCAAACTTCTCTGCACATTAGCATCACTTGGGGGTCTTTAAAGAATTCCAGTGTCCAGGTGACCACCCTCCTTCCCCCATACCAGTTAAATCTCCTACAGTCTCAGGGGGGTGGACATAGGCATTAATAAAGTTTAGTTTCCCAAGTGATTCTGATTGGCAGACATGCTCAGGAACTACTGACCTTATGCATTCAGGCTCTTTGATAGGAATCAGGTAGTTGACTCCTTTATTGTCAACCTACAGAAGCCTGGAAGATTCCAGGCATCTGGCATGGGGATGCAAAGGCAAATTCCATACAAAACCATTCAGAGTGCATTTGAAGTTTGATGTTTGAAGCAAGGGGCAGCAATATGTCTGGATACAGAAAAATATTTTAAAAATAGAAGAATAAAGTGGATTTTCATAAAATGGAAATGCTTCTGAGATGAGTTTGACAACGTTATTGATATCTCCAAGTATTTTTTTTCAGATCTACATGCTGATACAAGAGTAGCAACGGAAGGACTGTGGGTGGTAGTGTATTTCAACATTTGCTGAACCAGAAATCTCTCTCCTCTCCTAACTTTCTGTCATTTCTATACACCTTTTGTCAGTTGGTTCTAACTGCTGTATTTCTAGGCAACAGGAATATCTGCCCACTCAGAGTCTAAAATTCATAAGTTATATATGGTTATAGGGCATCAAAGGAACATTAATAAATGAAAGTTCCAGGTAATTCTCAGCCTGTATTTAAGCCAAGAGAAATGTTCTACTTTAAAATCTTTTAAGTAACAAAAGGGACTTCCCTTTGTATTTGGAAAAATTCTCAAGGGTCTTTCCAGTTATGTAAATATCCTCTCCCTTCCTTCCTCTGTTCTCCAAGGTTACTGATAAGCAGTGAAATGCCCTGAACTTATCACTGCAGAAGGGAGAGGAGGGATGGTGGTGAGCGTGGTAGATAATTAGTGTTTTATTAGGGTATGGATGGAACATTTACAAGTTGGTGACTGTCAGGATTTCCACATCTTCCCAAGGTACCAGGGACAACAATTCCATGTGCTTGGCGGGTGGTCAAGAAATGCTTGCAGAATAACTGAGAAACACTTAAAGGCAAGAATTCTTGGTGTGAATTGCAGCACTGTTTGCTGCTTATTGGATGCGTGGTCCCTGGCAAACTCCGTAGCCTCTCTAAGTGAAAGTTTCCTTTATGAAGAAGGGACCCCTGATATCTAAAGCATGGGATTTTGGTGAGAATTAAATGGAATAGGCATGTAAAGCTCTTAAGCAAAGTATGTGCACATTGAAAGTACTTAAATACAAGATATTATTATAATCAATCGAGCAATCAGTGAAATGTCAGAATTAGCAGGAGATGACATGGAGACAAACATGGCAGCTTTTCAACTTGGGGAAGAGGTGTCTGCTCAATGTAGAGATGGGGGATATTGATAGCAGTTTTTAAGAAAATTAGAGGGAAAACTGTAAGCAATTGGTTTGTGAATGCTTTGCTATCATTAATGACCAGAGACCAGCATAGTTTCAATGAACACAGGTTATACTAACCAGACTGCATTTTCTTTTGCATTTGGTTTGCTGGACTTGTAGTTGGAGTATTAAAGAAATGGCACATCTGAATGATAGTAAGGTAATTGGCAGGGTTTCCCATTTCTTGCATGAGATGGACTAATACAATTGAATTAGGCATAATCGTAGATATTTAAACATTCATACCCAAAATATATTGATAATAGACTGGCTACATTATGGGATGAGGACTCAAAGGTGGTGATAGAGTAAAATAATGAAAGGAAACAAAGTTAAAAATTCACTGAGAATTCAGATAGAGTTAAGCATTTGGTTAAAAAATTAGTTGTGTATATATAAAATGTGGAAAACTGAACTTAGAATTCATATGGAAAAGTTCTAAATATTATGTCATTTTAAACTCAGAATATGTGCTGGCTAAACACACAGATGCAATATTAGCCTATAAACTCTACTGTTTACATCAAGGGAGGTAATATTGACAGAGTACTGTGTACTAGGCTAATCACATCAGAAGGTAAGTTTTAGAATAACATTTTTAAAAGATCTAAAGGAGAATTACAAACATGGTTGAAATCTCTGGAAGTTGGGATTCCCTGCGTAATGGGAAACAATTTGCCTGGAGAAAGAATGATTAGAAAGACGTGATCATTTTTGTGAAATAGTGGACAGTATTCCTCAAGAAATATGGATTAGGTGCTCCCTGTTAGGCTCCAGAAGGAAGAAAAAAGACCTGAATAATATATTAAAGGGTAAAAGACTTTATTTAGTTCAGTCTATTACAAACGCATATCTGACAATGAGAGGTCTTGAAATTGAATGAGTCGCTTTGTGAAGTTGTAAATTCATGAGCTTTCTGCTAGAGGTATTAAATACTGTGTAATCATCTCTTTAAAAATATTTTTGAGAGAGGAGCGCCTGGGTGACACAGTGGGTTGAGCGTCTGACTTTTGGTTTTGGCTCAGGTCATGACCTCAGGGTCATGAGATCGAGCCCCACATTCGGCTCCGGGTCCAGCAGGCAATCTGCATGAGATTCTCTCTCCCTCCCCCTCTGCCCCTCCCACATTCATGCTCTCTCTCTCTCTCTCTCTCTCAAATAAATCAATCTTTTAAAAAAATTTTTTGGAGAGAATTGCTCCTTTGGTGGGAGCTAGGATCAGGTGACTTTCAGGTTCTCTTCCAACTTCAGTGTGATGTTAAAAATAACTTCATTCCACATTCATGCTTTTAGATTATTCCAGAACTGAATAGAAGATATTAGCAACTATACTGGAAACCATCTATGTTGTTTTTCACTCTGCCTCAGAAGTTGTCCTGTCTGTGGAGAGGTGTGCACTGCCCCGTTACAGTGGGTGTGAGAGTAGTTCATCTCCCTACTGTGTGTTTCAGTATATTCAAATTATGTATAGTGTATGTGTATTCGTGAATGTGTACTTGAAATCTGAAAAAAATAATAAAGAGAAAGAATGCTTTGTGACTTGTATATACTCAGAAGAACTTGGAGGACTTCAAGAGGGAAGATGAATGTGAAGTTGGTGAGTTTTTGAAACTTGGTGGTGGCATTATTTTGATTTATCTCCTCTTGGTCTGCATATTCTCTTTCTCCCGACCTTCCCACCCCCGGAGGATGTCTAGGTAGGCACCTCAAATTTAACCTCATTCACCCTTAACCTCTTTCTTTCCCAGCCTTCCCAGTCGCAGTAAACGGCACCTCCTGGTAGCTCCAGTCAAAGCTTAGGAGTCTGTCTTTTGTCTTCTCTTTCCTTCACCCCACATATGAAATACATCTTCAGGTTCTGTTGACTTTTATTCCAAGCTAAACCAAAAACCTACCTCCTTCCCTTCAGTTTTACTATTACTATTCAAGCACAGACCACCCGGACACTGCATGACTCCTGTCTCCTTTTTTTTTTTTTTAAGATTTATTTATTTGAGAGAGAGTGCATGTGCGCTAGTGGGGGGAGGGACAGAGAAGGAGCTTCTTAAAACAGATTCCCCTCTGAGCATGGAGCTCCACGTGGGGCTCAATCTCATGACCCTGAGATCCATGACTTGAGCAGAAACCAAGGGTTGGTCGCATAACCGACTGAGTCACCCAGGTGCCCCATGACTCCTGTCTTCTAACCAGCACTCTGATTCCTTCTTGTTCTCTACATGGTAGCCACAGTAACACACACACACACACACACACACACACACATACTTTTTTCATGTCAGTCAGAATATGTCACTTGCTGCTTAAAGCTCAATGACTTTTATATAAGCTTAGTATTAAATTTGAACTCCCTACACTAACCTGTAAGGTATCATAAGTTCTGGGGCCTCCTTTGATCCCTGTTGATCTCTCTCTTGGGCACCATATAGTTCAGCCACCAGGCTTTTATTTGCTTCCTCAAACTGGATACTCACCGCCATTCAGGTCTTTTCCCATAGCTGCCTTCTTCATGGAATCTGCTTCCTCCATAACCTCTTGTGGCTGGTTCCTAATTGTAGTTTATTTCTCAGACTAAGTATCATTGCCTCAGTAGTGGCTTTTCTTATCACTCAGCCTGAAGGCTTTACAATCACTCTCTAGAATCTGTTTCATTCTCCTTTAAGTATTCATTATCTAAACATTTTGGTTATATTATTATTAAAAGTAATTTTTGAATTTTCTGCTTCCTCCTCCCCTCAACTAAATTATAAGTTTGATCAGAGTAGGGACTTCTCTGCCATCCTGTTTAGTCATGTGCCTTCAGCCCTAAAACAGGGGCTGAGGAATACTAGTTGCTCAATGAAATATGTGTTGGAAGAAAGGAGAAGGAAGGAAGGAAGGAAGAGAGGGAGGGAAGAAAGGGAAGGAACCAGTTTTCTTCTCAAAATTTACTTCTTGCATACAGTGGTCATGGGTAGTTAAGAGAAGTCCTGTAAAATTTTTAAAAACTAAGATAGTGGAATAGGTTGAAGGTAAAATAACATCTTATTTCTATGATAAAACCTGAAATTGCTTGGTTTTTTTCCCATTGATGTTTATTGTTAACCTAAAGAGTCAAAATGTTAACTTTACATTCTTTCTCTGATAATTCTATAATTATAGCAAAGTTTTAAATTACTCTACATGAAAACTGGACTGAGATGATTGGCTGTAGGGGGAAATCCAGGATGTGTATTTTCAGAAGGTGGCACTTAAAGAACAAACAGATTGCTCAGGCGGGCCCCTTATTGGAACGCAAGCCAACAGCGTTCCTATTTCGGCCTTCCAGTAGCTCTTTAACAGATCCCTTGTTAGACCTAAAGAGTTTCGGTTTTATCTGAAGTGGTTTCTAGAAGGCAAGCCCTTTCGGTTTTGACATTCTGCTCCGATTTCTACAAGTAGTGAAGAAATAACTTACGAAAACCAGCTTACCCTGAAACCTGAAGATTACGTTTATATAGTTTGTTTATACAGTTTATGGTTTTGGGGGGATCAAAGATTCTCTTTAACACAAAAATATTTATTATTACACTACCGATATTATTAAAACACCATAATACTTATTATAGAAATTGATATCACAAACAGGAATGTTTGAAGTCATGAGGCTTTGAGATTCACAAAAAGAAGGAAAAACGACAAGCACCTGTTGAAGAAAGTGATGGCAGATGGTAACATTTTTCTCAAGGTTCCCCTGCAGCTGTGCTTACATTCGGTTTTCCAGGCTGAACCGGGTTTATTCATATCTTTTATTACACCCAGAAGAGTTTTCACTTCATCCTGCTTACCACAGTACCAGTCAAAGCTTTTTCTGTCGCAGAGATTTTATTCAAGAGAGAGAAAAAAAGACTGACAATGAGTAAGAACCAACTGAACATCTGTGTAATCATGTTTTTATCAAGAGGTCGTAGCAATTGAGCCGATTTCCAAAGGCAGCTTTTTGGATGTTGGTTTTAAAGTGGCAGTCAGGACTGCTGCTTATCATGCCAGGCGATGAATGCCAGCGGATGGTCGGGCTGACTGACTGCACTCCTGCCTCACAGCATTTTGAAATCTCAACGATATATTTCATCATTTTTTTCAAAGCCTAGTGTTCAAAAGACAAAACATCCTGTGAGAACACGTTTCATTTTTATGACACAACTGCGGATTACATTTATTGCTGGAGTCTAATTATCAACTTAGATTTTCAAGGGTAACAGGTAATATTTTATCTTTAAAAGGTAAAACAAGTTAAGCACCTGATTAATAATCCACAATAAAAGCAAAAAATAATACCTTCATGACAATTCCTATTGAAGTTGATTTTTTTAAGGTTTTTTATTTATTTAAGAGAGAGAGAGAGCACAAGCAGGGGACAGAGGGAGAGAGAGAAGCAGACTCCCTGCTGAGCAGGGAGCCCTATGTGGGGCTCGATCCTGGGACCCTGAGATCATGACCTGAGCTGAAGGCAGATGCTTAGCCGACTGAGGCACCCAGAGACCCTGAAGTTGATCTTAATGTAGATATTTGTGTTAGGATATGATTGAAATCCACATAAAGGGGTGTTTGGGTGGCTCAGTCCCTTAAGAATCTGCCTTCGGCTCAGGTCATGATCACAGGCCAGCATCTTGGCTCCTTGCTCAGCAGGGAACCTGCTTTTCCCTCTCCCTCTGCCATTGCCCCTGCCTGTGAGCTCTGTCTGTCAAATAAATAAAAAAAATCCAAATAAAGCCATTTAGCTACAGTAACATAACTTCACGTTTCACTTTACAACATTAAAACTGAGTAAACATAAAAAATGACTCCTGCACACGTACATAATTAAAACATCTTCAATTTTTATTTTTAAACTTTTAAAAAATCTTTACAGAATCGTGAATCTCTGAATCCGCTTCAATCCACTTGTCCCCATAAAATCACTTTTTAATGACACTTAATTGGAGCCTACTTTTATTTATCAGTATTTTATGTTAATTTATACTGTATGCCGTATGTATCACACAATTAGATATTTATAATGGCTGAGACATCTGGCCATGACAGTGAGAGTGCGTTGTGATCAATATTCCTATTTTTACTGTAAAAGTGCTGGAATATCAAGCACTATAGGAAGAAGCCTGACAAATGGCCCTTAGCATGGATGCTCAGTAGAGCTGTATCTGACTCTATTTGCCAAATGGGACCTGGAATGGGGGCAAAGGGGTGTCTTTCTGTTCTAATTGTAAAGGTGAAAGATTGTACATGCGATCTGGGAGAATTTCATAAATATCTTGTAAGTACTATACAGTCTGGTTTTGTGACTATAAATTTCTAGGTTATATTATTGGTATTCAGGCTCTTAATTGGTTGATGTTCTACTGTCGATTTCATTCTGCAGGGTTTTTTTGTGTTTTGTTTTGTTTTGTTTCCCCAAGAAGATAATAGTACAAAATAATGATTCCATGTAATTATCCACTCAGGTGGTATGTAGCCCGTTGTCAAACTGTCAGGAAACCGCTAAACTCACTGAGCATACTTTTTTGGATTTAGCCAGTTTGCATGAGGGATTTTCAAGATTGACTATTCCTTGGGTGACTTGCTTTCTTTTCATCTCTTCTTTCCTCCCTCCCTTCCTTCTTTTCTTCTGGCAAAAATAGTTTAATGATAGGAAATTTGTGACTCAGATTTTTTTCTTTTGCCTTTTCCTGCCACACTTCATTGCACTTTTAATGTTTGCCAGTATGCCATTTTTTATTGTAAAATATTGACCCCATTATGACTATGTTGGGTTAGTTCATGTATTTTCTTAATCCAGGTTGAAGGAAGAAAGAAGGTGCTGCGAGGGAATAATTTTGTTCCCCCCAAGTGAAACTTTCTATACCACTAAGATGTTAGTATTGGATGATGGTTCTTGAGTTCTTATCTTTTATTTCTAAAATTACCTCCTTATTTAGAACTAGCAAAAGGAAAAGCAAGATGCTCCTTTTAAAATTACACACATTTAATAAGCACCTGCAATATACAAGTCACTCAAGATATAAATTCACATTAGAAAACATTCTGAAATATGGTTTCTCTCGCTTAGATTTTTTTTTTTTTGCATTTTGTTGTTGTTGTTGTTTTTGCCTTATTTCTTTAAAATAAGTAGGAAATGCCCTCTTAGGATAAAAGGATTTCAAAGAGCTGTTGCATGCATCAACTTTTTTTTTTCTGAATGCTGATGTCAGTTTCATAAGATTCATGTCCATTTAGGGGCTAAAAGGTCACAACAGTGTTCCCAGATTTCAGGGCCAGATGTGTCTGCATGGCAGATCATGCCGGCTCAAACTCATGCTAGCATCTGGTTAAACACATTCCACACCGATCTTAACCATATGTAAATGTAATTGAGAGCAATTGAGAAAATAATCTGTCTCCCTCTTTTTGTTCCATTTACAGCACAAACAAGTATATTAAAGGTACAAATTTATAACTGGATTGATAAGATTAGCCTTCTATTTACAGGCAATTACCACATGGTTGAGAAGATAATTCTGTATCTAGAATATATTGCAGGCTACATGGGAATGAATGCAAAAGAAGAGTAAGGATTCTAAGAGGGAATGATCACTTCCAGTTGGAATGATCAAAGAAAACTTCATAGTGGAGATAGAGTCATGAGTCTGGAAGAGAAGGAAGTGTTTCAGTGGAGTTAAGTTTCAATGGGTGGACTCAGTGGAGAGGATGTCTCAGTGGAGGGAAGAGAGTAGGGGACATAGAGAACAGCGTGAATAAAAGCAAAGAGATGGAAAAAGGCAGAATTTGAGGGAATAATAAATAGATAATAGAGATCATGCGGTAGGATTAATGATGACACTGAAAAACCGGGTTAGGCGGAACTGTAGAAAAACTTGAATCTAAATTATGGAACTTTGTACTATATACCATTGAAAAAATACAGAGACAGATTGAGAATGATTTTGACATAAATAATGCAGGTGATACTCTGAAGTGAGGTGGAAGTTGTAATAGAGTAGAAGTAAAAGATGGGATATTTTTTCAAAGGAGGAACTGATAGGATTGTGGAAGTGTGGGTAACAGAAGAAGTTAAAGAAGACTGCAGTTTTGAATTTGGATGGTGGGAGTATGGCAGGATACCAAAGAAATTCAAGAAAACAAGTCTTCGAGACAAAGGATGGATACAGTTCTGGATATATTGCACTCTGAAATGACACTAAGAGTTCCGAGTGGAGCTATCCAATAGACTTTTAGATATGTGATACTGAAGGAAGGCAGTGATTGGAAACTCCTGGAGTAGATGAGATTTCCAAAGAGTGAAATACGAAGACAGGAGATAATGTCAAGGACAGAATTGATGTTTATGACTAGAGAATGGGAATAATAGAGATAAACTGTCCGAAGTAGATAGTCAATAGTGGGGCTGTCCAGAAGTGGGGAATGTGGACATCCTTGCCTTTTCCCAAGACTTACTTGTCCCCAAACTTAGGGAAAGAATTTAGTCTTTCATCATTAACTATGATGTTTTCTGTAGGACTTTTTTACAGATGACTTTTTTTTTAAGATTTTTATTTATTTTTTTGACAGAGAGAGAGAGATCACAAGTAGGCAGAGAGGCAGGCAGAGAGAGAGGGGGAAGCAGGCTCCCTGCTGAGCAGAGAGCCCGATGCAGGACTCCATTCCAGGACCTTGAGATCATGACCCGAGCCGAAGGCAGAGGCTTAACCCACTGAGCCACGCAGGCGCCCCTATAGATGCTTTTTGTAAGGTTAAGAACATACCCTTCTGCTGCTAGTTTACTGAGAGGTTTTACCATGAATGAATGTTTTAAATGGTTTTTCTGTATTTATTAAGATGATTGCGTGGTTTTCTTTTGTAGACTTCAATATAATGAATTGTGTTGATTGATTGTAATGTTGAACCAACTCTGTATAACAATGATATATTATCCTTTTTTAAAAAGTCACTAAATTCTATTTGCTAATACATATTTTTGTAACGTCTTTGATTTTGGTATTAGGGTAATGCTGGCATCAAGCAAGGAGTTGGGCAGTGCTCCCTGTTCTTTATCTTCTGGAAGACTTTGTGAAGGGTTGATATTACCTCTTCCTTAAATATTTGGTAAAATTCCGAGTGAAAGCAACTTGGCTTAGAATTTTCTTTGTAGGAAGGTTTTTACCCATGAGTAGACTATAGGGCTGTTCAGAGTATCTGTTTTCCTTAACAAATTTTGATGGCTTGTGTCTTTCAAACTTTGCCTATTTCTCATTTAAATTATCCAAGTTTCTTATGTCTAGGTGTACATAATATTATTAACCTTTTAATGTCTATAGGATCTAATGTCATATTTCCTTTCTATTTTATTAGCATCTCTTTGGTTTCTACTTGTCTCATCTGCACTTTGTTTTATATTTCTCTTCTCTGCTTTTTTTTAGATTAGTATTTTTTTATGATTCCAGGAAGCGAATATTATTTGGGGTAGAAAAAAGGCAAGATGTGACCTGTCATGTATCATAACTGAAATTCTCTTAAAGTAAGATGCATGATCATAAGCTAAGCATGGGGGAAATGTTGGCATCTTAAAGAGAGAAGGTTAGAATATTTGTCTCAGGAGGCTTCCTGGGAAAACAGTAAGAGATTATCATGTGCATTTCTAAGCATTAGGAAGGACCTAGCTCAAGAAAACATGTAACTGATAATACTATCTTGATAGCTAAGCTATGCTAGGCTCAAATCTTAAGACATGTATCAAAATAGGCCTTAAGAACTGGAAAATGTGGAGAAGATATAATGGAATTACAGGGGTGCTTAGGCTATTTCACACTTAGGTTATAATAAAATCCATTCATGTTTCCCTCAGTAAGTTTGAAGACACCAGCATTTTTCAGACAATCACATTTTGCCAGGAGTGTAGAGCTTTCACTTAACTGTCAGCTGTCTTTTCACAATATTGAACACTCAGCAGTTTATGCAGGGTAGACGCATGTGCAAGGGAACTTCAGGCAGACCTGAGTGAAGTTTCTCCCATTTTCTCACAGCTAAGTTATCTGAAAAGCCAGAGACAAGTGGAATAGCTGAAAGGAATTGTTATTGGTGAGTGCAAATAGAAGGAATGGAAAGTTGGCGAGCCAGCTGGATATTCTGTGGGATTAATGGGTTTGGAAACATATTTGCAAGACTAGGATAATTATTCTACTCTTCGAACTGATTGCATTTGGTGGTGTATTCTTTTTGTTTGCAAAAACCATGATTGCTTGAATCATGTAGTGAAATGTGAACTCAGTATCAAGGCACAGTTTATCCGAATCCCTCACTATCTCTAGACATTGGTATTTCATCTACATATTGAAAATCTGTGATCAAAAGTGGGAAAATCACAATATGACAGGAATATTTCATTTGAATTGTTTTCACAGTTACAAAAGGTTCTCAGAGTAAACTTCGTGATCCTGAGCAAGATGCTTAACCTTCTTATGCTTTAGTGTCTGTGAAAGAGGGAAATAGTTTTATCTCGTAGACCTGATGTGAAGGTGGAAATGAATTAATGTATGTGCATCAATACATGCTTAAACTGGACCCCATGTGTGGGATGTGCTCAGTGAGTTGTAGTTGTTGTCACGGGGGTGAAAAAAGGTTAGCTAGGCTCTGTGCATCACCGATAATGGGTTTGAGCAAATATCGGATGTCAAATTTACACATATTTGATAGCTGCCTTGAAGGGTACTAGGAATAAAAATGCCAGATGCCATCCATTTGAGTGTGACAGTTACCATTTAAGGTTTTTTCTGGTATACTTTATTTATTTGTTTAGCTAAGCATGGCAATCATTTCTTCAAATGTAATTTTAATGTTAGTAAAAAATAATTGTAATTATGTTTCAGCATGCATTTTCGAAATCAGCCATTTGTGATTTTTTAAAAATAAAATATCATCATGTACAGAAAGGCCAGTGCAATGAAGCCCAATTTGGTGTTGTCTATAAGCGATGAGAATTAGCACGATGAGTTTTATAATATAATAATATATTAGTAAGGGCCAAGTGGTAAGGATAGAAGGCAAATGGTAAAATACAGTAAGTAAATGGTATATGGTCTAGGGAAATATTTTGTATAAAAACCAAACTGCGGGCGCCTGGGTGGCTCAGTGGGTTAAAGCCTCTGCCTTCGGCTCAGGTCATGATCTCAGGGTCCTGGGATCGAGACCCGCATCGGGCTCCCTGCTCAGCGGGGAGCCTGCTTCCTCCTCTCTCTCTGCCTGCCTCTCTGCCTACTTGTGATCTGATCTCTCTCTCTCTCTGTGTCAAATAAATAAATAAAATCTTTAAAAAAAAACCAAAAACAAAACTGCATTGCAGAAGGGGAAGGGAAATTAGTATCAAATGGGCAATAAACCATTATAGGCAATTTCCCCCTCATTTCTTTATCTTTCAAGATCCATACACTAGGTATGTATTATCCCCCATTTCAGTAATGTTAGGAAAAAAGCTCTCAGAGTTTGACTTCAAAAACTCTCTGAGGCTATTCAGAGATAGAGCCATGGGTCAGGTCCTCACCATTTGATTTCAAAGCCCGTGACCTCTTCATTGCATTTGTCTGCCTCCCAAAATGATCTGCATACCACTGATCAAGTTTAGTACAAAAATCATAGCTGATCCATAAAAACAAAATTTCCCCCGTTTTTCAATATCTTGAAATTCAACGAGTTTCATTTCTTTCCATGTTTTTCCACTTCATTTCATTTTAATAAGCATTTGGTATTAAAACACATACTGAAATGACCTTTATCCTCAGGTTGGGCCTCTGCTTTTACGAGCGGTGAAGGGAAGCCCCACCTCGGGTAACAGTGGAAAAGGGCTTCCCTTGGGTTAGTTCTATCTTGGTCACAAACTAGTCAGTTCCCTTTGGAGCAAGCCATTTCACAGTATGGAAGTTTCTCTTTTCATTTGTATAATGAAGGAAAAGTATGAGGTGATCTTAGATGTCTGTTTATTCCATCTCTTTCAACGCTCTATGATACTATAAATCCATATCACATTTTCCCGAAGGGCCAGAAGTTCAAATACGGTTCAGTTTCATAGGGAACTGATTTCCTAGGTGGGATACTCCAGCTCCTTGAAAATTCCCAGGACTTTACAGATGACTATAGATACAGGATTTTGTAATAAGCGAGCCCCAAATCAGTTTTTTAAGGTCCTATAAATATTCCTAATCTAAATTCTTTTCACTCCAAATCTGAGGTGTCCTAATTTTTCTTTTCCGTATTTTCCACAGGATTATTTTACAAATGCAAATAGAGAGTTGAAAAAAGATGCTCAACAAGATTACCACCTGGAATATGCCATGGAAAATAGTACCCACACAGTAATCGAATTTACCAGAGAGCTGCATACATGTGACATAAATGACAGGAGTATAACGGTATGGAGCCTATGAGAGAATGCATGCATGAAGATATTGTACGTTTATGGTTGTGAAACACTGTGCAGAATAAAAGGAACAAATATTTAAAAATATTTGAAAACAAATATTTGAAAACAAAGCCACACAGTCTGTTTTAGAGTATCTTTGAAATCTTCGTAGAAGCCACAGAAAATCTCAGGCCATACATTTCAAGAAAGGCAATTTTTATGTGAATCTCACATTTTGAAGGGCCATTTAAAGTATGATTTTTTCTGTAAGGGTTCTCGTTTTTTCTGTATCAAGTGGGAGAATCCACAATAGATAAAGGTTGGAAAAAATGTATTACACAAGAGGAGATGGTGGTACTGAATATCAGGGTATAATTCACCTGATTTGTGACTGGTTCATTTTTGTAAATTTCTAAAATCAAGATGAATAGCAGGTTGATTAAAATTGCCTACTGACATGTTATACAAGATTTCTCCTTGTCAGACTTCATGCAAACATTAATATCTTTATGTATATGCAATTAAATATTTAGACAGTATATAATTCATCTGGTACTTGGGAAGTTTCCGTGAATTTCTTGGATCAATTTCATTTTGTATAGATCAATCAAATTATCTTTTTCATTTGGTAAAGCTTTAAAAATGGGAATGTAGAAATCCGAAGCAATTTTGATTAACATTCAGCATAAAGAGGAAGAGGAAGAAAAAAACACATGCAAAGACATGGATCACTTTTTATGTAATATACAGTGCAATTATACTTTAATTGGAAAAATAATTATAGTCATTTGACTTATTAAGAACGAATATAGCTTTTAAAATAAATAGCTTTTGCTTTATTATTTATTTTCAAAGTTCTTATTACGAAGATCTGGCAAAGACATGTTTATCTGTGGGAGGACTGAACAATCTCTTTATACCTCAGCAAGCCCTCCCCCTCCCTGCCCCAGCATCCCTTGGGCAATCTCTCTTGTTTGCTAAATGGAAACCAATTTCACCTGACAGTACTTTCCCTCGTTGGGACACCCTAGTCCCTTGGAAATTCCCAGGATTCATAAATGACTAAAGCTAGATTCTAGGATGATAAACCCCAAATCAGAGACTCCTCCTGTGTTTGTACTTTCTGTCAATTCATATACGTGACCGGGCTAGTGCCTAGGAAAAATCCATTGTGAACATAAAGATGCTGATCTGGAAAGTCATTTCAGTTTTCATTCTGTTTATTTATTTTCCCTAAAATGTTGCACAGCATTAAAACAGTTTTTAATTTTCTAGAATCTTGCATCTGAACAAGAATATTTGCTTGGTAACTACGAGTTGCTAGTTGCAGACCTAGCGTGAGGATGATTTACTGTTGTCATGTGCGTGAAGGGATAACCACGGAGTCTTTGCTCTCTCTTGGAAAAACACAATCTTTCGTGCTGAGAGATACTGTTTCTTCCAAAAAGAAACTCGTCTCTTTGGATACTTAATGATTTAATCAAATGGACACAATTAATCCTAGAGACCATACTGAGGACACCAAATGCCATTTTTCTCTTTTCTTCACGTCTCTATCTGGCTTTCAGTAGAGTTCTCTAAACTCAGCTCAGTGGTGAGGACAGGGCTCTCATGAGACATAATGATGCCCCGTCTGATCCCTAGGAGAGCACGGTGAGAGTGATCTGGGCTTACCACCAGGAAGATGTGGGAGAAGCCGGCCCCAAGTACCATGACTCCAATCGTGGCAGCAAGAGTCTACGGCTGTTGAATCCTGAGAAATCCAATTCGTTGTCTACAGCCATACCATACTTTGACCTGGTGAATCAGGACGTAAGTTTTTTCAGGTTTTATGGTTGGAAGAGTGGGTTGTTGAAATCGTGTAAGAGTTTTTACTTACACTGCTGTGTTTAATAGTGTCACTTTGTGTCATCCTCCCCTTGTTATTAACACAGGTCCCCATCCCAAACAAAGGTACGACCTATTGGTGCCAAATGTTTAAGATTCCCGTGTTCCAAGAAAAGCATCACGTAATAAAGGTATGTGACTCACTCACAGGCTAAATTTAATGTGTATGAATGGAGGAGAAATTGTTGTTAAAGTTGTTAATTGTTGTTAAAATGACAAAAAAATTGAAATGATTTTCAAGTATGTGAAAGTTATTTCAAGAACAAAGAACTGGCTTATCTGACTCACACGCTGTTTTACGAGTCACTGAATTTAGAGAGAAATCTTGGATTGTAGCCAGGATTTTGGTTTTTGTCTCCTAATTTTACATTTTAAGGTAAATGTTTTGGGATGCATTTGAACACTGCTAGTTATCTCTTTTTCTTTTTTAAAAAAGATTTTATTTATTTGAGAGAGAGAGAGAGCGCGGACATGTGCGCACAGGGTGGAGCAGGAAGGAACAGAGCGGGAGGGACTGGATGGGGGGAGACTCTCAAGCAGAACTACATGCTCAGTGGGGAGCATGATGGGGGAGGGTCTCTCCACCCAGAGATCATGACCTGGATCAAAATCGAGAGTTGGGTGCTTAACCGACTGAGCCAACCCAGGCACCCCAACACTGGTAACTTCTAGACAACACTGTACAGTTGGAATTCCTGGAGTTTCCATCTAAATAATATATTTGCATATCAGTAAATTATATATGGGAAGATTACATTCCCCACCAATATTGTTTGAAAGTGTCTGCTTCATTATAAATATTGGATATTGTCAAAAAAATATTTTTATAGTCATTTTTTGAAAACAGGAAAATTAGTGGATTCCCACAGCATTAAAAAATTCAGAATTGGGTGACAAAGAAGCCCAGTTTCCCTGTGGCCTATAATTCCTTCCCACCTCTACCAGGAATAGTCTCTCAAAACTTTTGCATCTAGTTAGTGAATGAACAAGTATTTTTAAAGAATTGCATGTCTTTAGCTCTGTGCTAGAAAGTGTTTGGTAGTTCCACAGAGACTGAATATACAACCCATGAGTTCAAAGAATCTAGGAAAAGTGTCGTAGACACAGGAAAGAAGAAGATAGAATTCAGTCATGCATACAAATACTCTAAACATTCAGAAGACCGATGTCATCAGCTTTTTGTCAGCCCCCAGACTATGTAACAAAGCAGTGTGGATGTGCGAAGGGAGCAAACTTGTAGATTCTAGAATCCAGAAGGAAGTAGAAGGCTCGACTCACAGGTTGTCTCTTGAACTAACTACATGCTCTCAGGTAAGTAGCTCTGTGGTAATGCCCTGGCTGCTCTGTCTGTAAAGGGTGGTCCATCGTAACACTGTCCCTACTAACCTCAAAACATTTTGGCAGAGATGGAAACACTGAATACATTCTATAAAGTGACTTAAATTTGTTAATTTCTAATATATTTGTGCAGAGACACAGAGCTGCCTTTTGTTTGTGTATATGATTCATAACTACTTACAGAGACAAGCGGAAGAGGTTGAGGGAATATTTATTGAATTACTAAGTAGTCCTAAATACTTGCGGAGTATTTTTGCAATCAGAAGACTTACCAACAATGAGACTTTGAATGAGCCACTTATCTCTGTGCAGTGTTATTTTCTGTTTCTTGCATGTGCCTTAATCTGGTGCCCAAGGCCTTCCTTCCCTTATGCCAGTGAAAAGCCTTTCTCAGGAAAGAGAATGGTATATTTATATATACTATGTGTCATATAGTACTGTGTGTCATTCTACAGTAAATTTAATGGGAACTCCGCTGAAGGGACATATGTAAAAAACTACAGGGTCAGAAATGCAAGCAATGTTTCACAAAATGGGTCCCTGATTCACTTTTCAACAAATGTTAATTGATAGGATATGAAGTCCTTAATTACTTACATCAATGCATTTTTTTTAGAGTTTATTTAATTATATGATAGAGAGAGCACAAGCAGGAGGGAGAGGGAGAAGCAGACTCCCCGCTGAGCAGGGTGCCTGAGTGGGGCTCCATCCCAGGACCCCAGGATCATGACATGAGCCGAAGGCAGACACTTAACCCACTGAGCCACCCAGGTGCCCCCATTAATGCATTTTTATTCTTAGTTGTTATTAATGCTAACAATTAAGTTGAATGGAAAAAAATTTTTCTCTTAAGGGGAGTCAGTATATGTTCTAACTCTCTATGTAGCAGGTTTTCTTGGTATCCCATCAGAGAAATTTCCATCGCGTGCTTATTGTAGTAATACTCAGATAGGTGGGCATGTATTAAATATTGGAATTCTATAAAATGATGAAAGTTATTTACTCCTAGCAAGAGGGGATTTGAGGGAGAGAGGAGTGATTATACAAAATTTGGGTGCTACAGGGGCAGAGGGTTGTTGGCTGGAACTTAAAACTCTATTATTACTTAAGAATAGCACTCATAGAATAGATTCCTGAGCTTGTAGTTAAACCCTAAAACGTTTTAAAGGTCATTATGTATCGTGAAGCATTTTATTCAGAAATGAACCTAAGTAAGATATACAAAAAGAGAAGGGGAGCCTGGCTGGCTCGGTCGGGGGAGAATGTGACTTTTGATCTCTAGGTTGTGAGTTCGAGCCGCATGTTGCGTGAAGAGATTACTTAAAAATATAATCTTAAGAAGGAAAAACCCAAAAAGAGAAGAGAAAGCTTTAGTTAGAAAATAAATTCAAAATATTTAGGTTGTAAAAATAGGGACCCCTGGGTGGCTCAGTCGGTTAAGCAACTGATTTTGGCTCAGGTCATGATCTCAGGTTCCTAGGATGAGCCCTGCCTGAGGGTCCCCGCTCAGCAGGAAGTTGGCTTGAGGCTTCTTTCTCTCCCTCTGCCCCTCCCCCAACTTGCTCTCTCTTCTCTTCTCTCTCTCTCTCTCTCTCTCTCTCTCTCTCTCACTCAAATAAATAAATCTTTAACAATAAAGATTGTAAAAATTATTCAGGTTCTATATGTTTTGAGACAGTCTTAAAAAAGTTTTAATTTGAGGCTTATGCCAGTTTATAATAAAATTTTAACACGTTTCTACAGTAGAATTCATAGATCTAAAACTGACCTTAAGAAATTACCTTTCATTCTCTTTCCCTTAGCAGAGATGATTTTTAGTAATGTAAGAAAAATATATCTTCTTTTCACAGAATCAAAGACTCCTATGTTTTGAAAAGCCATGAGCTAGGTGCTGGTCCTTATTCCTTATTTTATGTCCCACAAATCACTGGATCAAAAGCCTCAGTTCTTCTCTGATACAAAAAACAAAAAGTACTTTCTCAGAAAAAAGAACACTGCTTTTATATTGTGTTATATTATTTGTCATTTACAGTGAGTTTTAAGAACATATTGATAATAGTAATACTGTGAGAAATCAATTTTGTTGTCTGGACTCTCAGCTCAAACAAAGAAAAATGTGTCATTGCAGTTTGTTAATAGTACTGCCCAGTGTATATTTCGTAGTTTTAATAAACATAAAACTGAGCGGATACATAAAATATATCAGTGGCTGTTTGTGAATATATTTAATGCTAATGACTAAAATAAAAATATTAATTACATTTTAATTTAAATTTTAATCTTGTAATGATAATTATTTACTACCAAAAATATGAAATAAGGTAAATATTTTCTAAAATTATTAACTAACAAAGGTAAATAATTTCTAAAAGTATAAACTAACAAAGGTCAATAATTTCATTCTGCAGGAGAAATGGGATTGTGATAAAAATTAATGGTGGCTTTAATTCACTTGTGAGTCCAATTATTGATTTGTATTTTGATTTTTGTGAAAAATATTTAAAATTGTGATTTGAAACTATTTGCATTGTCATATGACAGCATATCATGCTAGAAGATGGATGGGGGAAGTATACAAAGAAAACACTTAGCAATTTATATTAAAACCACATTTCTCAGGTGAGACCACCTCTGTGACCCACTGTCCAGGCCACATCTCCCTATTTGAATATGACCCTATTTAAGCATTGCCAAATAAGTAACTTTACCTTAAATTTAAAGTTTTGGAATAAAATGATTCTTTTCCACGCTCTTTAGTCAATAGTGATATCATTATCACCTGATGGTAACAATTAGCTATGCTCTGCTAGAAGCTGGGATTATCAGTTGGTTTAACACACTGCATTTGTGTGTGTGTGTGTGTGTGTGTGTGTGTGTAGCTTTTATTGCCAGAGAATTCTCTCATAGATAAACTGAACACCTAACTCCTCCATTTAAAGATGATCTGTCTTATTTGATTTAATAAATAATTGTTAATGGCCTATCATGTTAAAGAGGAGAAAAAAAAAAGCAGCCAGGCTAACTCATTATCTGTAACCATCTGGCCCTAAAGGCCCACCTTTCTAATAGGGCGGCAGTAAGCCTCGGGGTCTCATAGGTGGGTTCTTTCCTCTGATGGGCCAGATCTGGAAGCTTTCTTTCCATTATTAGTCATTTTTCTATGGGAAAGTTATTTGTCACCAACAGCTCCATTTTATTATTTAAATTCTAATGGTAACTTCGTTATGGGATTATTTGGACTGAAGGTTATGTAGCAGTTAAATATTTTTATTACCACTTAGCACAGTATCTGACACATGAAAACTCTTAACAAACCCAACTATTATTATCAGGCCTTTTTTTTTTTTTTCAATGTTGCTTTCTGAATGACTTTTCACTGAAAACTGCTGTTTAATGAGGAGACCCAGAAAAGGAAAGAGTGTTCTGCTAAAATGTTGACCATTGCTGAGTGTTAAGAGAGGATTACCTTTAGTTTTCGTGTGACCTCTGGCAAATTTTTTCTTCCTTGTGCCTCAGTTTCCTCATCTGGAAAATGGGCATAATAGTTCTCCCCTAATAGGATTGTTATGACTATTAAGTGAATCAAAGGAATTTAACATATGTATTTAGAACAATGCCTGCCACATAGTGTTTGTTAAATAAGTAACTAAGTAAAATTATGTAGATCACTAGCAATATACAGTCGCTAATGTGTCAATCATCTTGTTTGGTTTCTGGGTTGCTGAAAACCAGTCAAAAAAAAAAAAATTCAAACCTTTCTAAACTGTCAGAATTCCAAATAAAACCCAGATTGTCCCTCGTTTCATTTGGGGAGGCCCTCTTAAAAACCTTCTGTTGTAGAGAAATGTGAAGTTGAGATACACAAAACACTATCATCATTCTTTTCACCAATAGATGCAGGAAGAGAGCTGTTTGGCTGTACACTTGCTACTGAACAGAACATCTTTCTTGACATGACATTAGATGCTCCTGTTCTTTTCCACTGGTGCCATTCATAAATCTGAACGATTTAATTTGGGGGAATGTTTCCTAGGACAAGAAAATCTAAGAATAATTGGCACTGAATGACCATGAAATGTTCTTGAAGCCAGAATACTGTATAGCCACGAAATTGTCATTCAAAAATTAATTTTCCTGTCCTAGACACATGGCATGAACATTTGGGTTTACGTACCATGTTAAGTAAACATTGCTGGTCAGTTTCCCTATTGTGTTCGTTTCTCTTCCTCCTCTTCCTTCCTTCCTCCTCTCCTCTTTTCCTCCTCCACCTCCTCCTCCTCCTCCTTCTTCTTCCTCTTCCTCCCTCCTCTTCCTTTCCTCCTCCTACTTCTTCTAAATTAAAGGACACCATCACAAAGGAAACTTCAGCATTAACATATTCGGAAATGTCAAGTGTGATAGAGGATTTCTATTTCTGAAAATGTGTAAGACTTCTAGGTTAAATTTAGTAAACTGTAAGAATTTTCAGTCATGTCTTGATGACTATTAGAATGATCTCTTCTTTGTCAGTTTATCTTCTTCCTTTTTTCCCCTGAAATGATTTGAAATATATTTCAAAATACATTTTCATTGTTGTGATTTTTTTCTTGGAAAATGCTATGGAAATAGCATTTTGGATTGTCTTTAGGATGTGTTTCCACGGACTCTGTGCTTTAGTTCTCATTCTTTTTTTCATGTGTTCACCTTCAGTTTCACTTCATCAGGTGGGAGACCAGCAGATGTTTGCTATTGACTGTTGACTGAATGTTTGTATTTTCACATTTACATCTAACTCTCTTAAACTTTTTTGGCTTACCAATGTTTCCCTTTGTCTTTTTACCAATTTAACCATATCTCCTAAAGGCAAATCTTTGGATATTTAGCTAGATCTATTTAGTATGTTGAAAGAAATTAATTTTCAGAGTATGCCTTCTGTGAAAATACTTTCCATTCCTTTTAAATACTTGGCAATACTATATTTGGTTATTAAATTCTTAATACCAATGATTACCCCGGCACCTGTGCATTTTGTCACCCATTGACAAGATGGAAAACTCTTTATCTTCTAGAAAAATTGTGCTGTAAAATCGTAAGAATCCTCTTCTTCAGGGATTTGTCATCCAAAGTTTATAAATACCAAAATAATTTTATATACATGTATATTACAGTGTATCTGAAATTTTATATATCTCTTATCCACTTGGAGAGGTGAAAATACTTGGCCATTTCCTGTGGCTGAAATTTTAACTTTGTACAGAAAAAAAGTGAGTAGAACTTTGCTCCTAATAATAATGAATTGACTCAAATTAGCACATTTGAAAGATTGCTGTCTTCGATTGTTCAGTGTTGCAAAAGTTCCTTTCTAGATCTTCTTGAGTTACATCTACTTGACAGAAACATTGGAGATCGTCTAGCTACTTGGGTGTTCTTAATAGCCACTCGAGAATACAAGGTAATTGAATTCACTTTGAAAGCATGTCTTTTCATGGAAGTGATTTATTGCTAACTCTGTCACTAATTAGCTTTCCGACCTTAGAGAAAGTACTTAACCTCTCCCTGGTCCTCAAATTCCTTGTCTGTTAGATAAAGGGATTGGACCCAGTGATTTCAAATGGCTCGTTTTACTTCTAAATATCTATGACTTGCTAAACCTAAAAGTGAACTATGTGCTGGGGTTTGGATGCCCCGTGGTCTGAATTGCAGATACTCTTGCTTCTCACCATCCCTAGGCTTGCTGGGGTAAGATCGCTTACAACCCTATTGCTTCCCTTGAAGTTTAAAGGGCCCTTTCTGTAGTCATTTGGGCCTGGGCTCTCCTAGGACATATTTTGAAGCCTAGATTCCCATCGGTAAATGGAGATAATAGTATTTGTCTCAAATGATAACTACCATTATCAAATGCAATAATATTCATGGAGTTCTTTTGTCTTTGGCATACATTAGATAGCTCATAAATACTAGCTATATTTCCAATTTACACTGGATTTCAGATACCTCTAAATCTTGGAAATAATCTAAGTGAAATAAATCTAAGTAAATGAATAAGTAAGTAAGTAAATCTAAATCTTGGACATAATGTTAATTTTAAATAAGGATAGAAATTAAGAGTGCCATTGTGAGCAAAATTTACAGGTTGGTACAGTGCATAGTAGAGGCTCTGGAGATAGGGAGGAGTTATATTCTAACTCTGCTTTTCATTAGTTTGATGACTTTGGGCAAACTTAACTTTCAGAGTTTACATCTTTGTTTGTAAAGTAGGAAAAATAATTTCCAGTGAAGATGAAATGAATACAAGTGAAAACACCTGTTGCATAGAATGCTCGTAATTGCTCGTTTTCTTCTCTTGAGGGGGATTATAGAGATGGAGGACTCAAACTTCATCTAGTACTTTCTCATACTTATCAGGGCTGCACTGAATCATGGTAGGAAGTCAGTTTCTATTTTATTTTGAAGAAAAGATTCCCTGGGAATTAGATTTCATCGCTTAGCTCTCATTATTCTAACCCAAATGAAATTTAAGCTGATTTCCTCCTGTTCTTGTCTAAGTAAGGATAAAATCCAGCTGGTGACTGTCCTCTGGGAAATATTCTGTCACATTCTTAGGTCACCCCATTAGCCTTCCATTCTGTGGCCTTAAATAGTACCATTTTCAACAGACAGAAAAAGATATTTCTTTTTCTTTGTTGCTCTTCTACCACCCTATTCTATTCCCAATCTACCACATTTTTAAAAAGTAGTCTAAAAGGTAGGATAGCAAAATTGAAAAGCATTAGCACATTTATTGATAATTGTTGGCTTAAAAAACTGGGAAATAAGTTAATGAACAGCACTTTTATCGAAAGCACTAAATCCGTACTAAGATATTTATCTTGGATTCTAGGTGTTGATGCCAAAATAGATGTAAGAAGAAGTATGGTAATATGTAGACAGGAGTGACTTTTACTTAAATGCAGGGAGGGATGCAAGTAATACACTTATCTATTTTAATTTTACTATTTTAAACACATTTTCTTGTTAGATTTTCACAGCCTCCCACAAGGCAAGTTGAATGAGCACCACTTTCCCAATGAAAACACTGATGCATAGCTGCCTAAGGAACTTGCTTAACACTGTTATACAAATTCTGTGAGTCAGAGTCAAGACCAAGCACAGATCTTCCTAGCAAAATTAGTGGACCTTTCTCTCTACAATTCTACTAACCCAAGCCTTCTAGCTGATATATGCTGCAATGAAAAATAATTTGGGCGAGAGGTGTCTAATTGCTTATATCCAGTCACAGGTCCTTTGAGTCAGTTTCTGAGAGCCAAGGCTACTTTTGAATCCTGTACGATCAGTGCAGAGACCAAGGGCTACATGAGCAAATTCCATCAGAACCTTCCAGAGATTTAAAGGTCCTGGGAACTGACTTAGTCCTAGTTGGGTGGCATTTGAGCATATGGAACTCTGTTGTTTTCACTCTTGAGGTTTGGAAATACTTATTAATAGGAAATGACACATATAACGTATCATTTGTGATTTAAGAAGTCATTTAAATAAGACTAGAGTTAAAATGTTTAAGTGAAAGATTATGTATATGGCTATAAAAAGACACAGAATATTAAATCTCAGAAATAATGTTAAGGAGAAAAGAATTGGAAAAAATTTCATTGAAAAGAGAGTAGCTTTCTAATCTTATGGGACACATCTTATAGCATAAGGATCATTGGGAACAAGACCATAACCTTCTGTCTTCGTTTGTTTCTTTGTTTTTAGATTTTCTAAAACCTTTATTTATTTATTTATCAGAGAGTGCGAGTGAGCAGGGGAGCACAAGCAGGGGGAGTGGGAGAGGGAGAAGCAGACTCAAGAGATTAATTCATGTTAATAACACAATTTAGAGACTATCAACCTGTGTAACTGAGAAGTTGTTCTAAGCCATCTTTAGTCCTTAAAATTCTAGGGCCTTAGTCTTAAATATTAGAATTAACAAAACCGGAAACTTACAAGATAAATTTATAAATTTGATACATGTATAACATTTATAAAATAAACTGTAATAAAAGGTTGTCCTAAAAAGTTGTAAAAGAAACGAAGAGAATTTTTGTTTGTGTTCCCACAGGATATAATACACCAATTTTAGTTTGGTGTCTGTTTTCAGTGTAAAACATTATACACTTATCAAAACAGGATGACATCCACAGTTTCCTTTTCGATGCAACAATGAATATTTTTTAGTTTTAATGAATGGGACTTTTAGGAATGATCTGGAAAATGTTACATTTGTGGTGGACTCTCACTTTAAATAAATGAAGTATCTACTATTTGAGTTTATAGAACTCATAAATCAGAGGTTAGTTTTAGATAATCCTAATCAAGTTATGAAAGACTAAAGAGCTGTGTTCTTTAAAATATCAAGTCTCTTTTGGTGTGTTTAAAATGAGTGTGTTTCTACATATAAAAGTTTCATAATGTATTATTTTATGAAGAAAAATATTACTTTCACATTGCAAAAACTTTATGGGTAAATCTTGCTTCATTGAGTCATTGTATTTTTCTTGATTTATAATCTAGGATGAATCATCTGAATAGAATCTTTAGGAATGGAGCCCAGGCCTTTATGTTGGTGGGTGGTTGTTGCTGTATTTAGGTTCTATTTTACAGCACCGTATAAAACATCTTTCATGTTAAGTAGTATCAATACACATTTTTATGGGAATGCACTGTTTTATTCAACAAATATCCTAAACACTGAACACATAGCACATATATCCTGTTGAAATACACTGCTAGTTGTCTGCACATGAAAAAGATTTAAGCAGTTTATGGTTTTGAGAGGTAATTCCTTGATGCATTGCATATTTCTTTGTGGATGCAGAGATGAAAAAACACCAGCTGTTTCCTCGAACCACAGCTGACTTCCATTATAAAATTTCAACATGAACTAATTCAGATATAAGGGATGCTTTCTTCTATGAAGGGAAAAGATTTATGGCCTAGCGAAATATATACATCGAAGTTAACTCTATACGTTAATGTTTATAAGGTAATGGCCCCACTTTAGAAACTGTATACTGAAGGTGACCTTGCTGACTCCAAATGTATTCCATTACCAATAAAGAGAGATCTTTTTATCCCTGAAATCTCACTGAGTTGTTGTATGTGGAACTTTAAATATTAAGTAAAGGGAAGACCAAGTAAATAACAATTAGTGAAATACTAATGTAAATACTACCCACAAAAAATCCTTTGGGGCTTTTAGCTTGGCCTGAGGAAGTCCTGTGAGCATAAAGACAGGTCCTTGGTGTTATGCTCCAGAAATCAGTGTACGTGATACACTATATATCTTAATCAGAGGGATATATCTCTTTGCGCTATCCTCCCAATGGCGAAGAAGAATCAATGAGGGTCTAATAAGCGCCTGCTTTGAACAGGACTCAGTACTATGTCTTTATGTCTTTTAGCAGATACAAGGCAATATGAGACATAGACTTTCACCCCAAGGACCCCCCACCCCCAGTCCAGATGGGGAGAAGAGGTACACACCTGAATAACAGGGAATCCCTAAAACTTGGCAAGCGAACGTTGCTGTCCAACTATATAGTATAGGCGAAAGAAAGAAGTGAAGGTCTGGACACCTTCTCCTGCTGTATGGAAAGAATAATTTGGGGAAAGTCAACTAAATGGATCTTAGGGAGGTTGGTACGTGTGGTGAGGATGGCTAGGACACAGCCTCTCTTAAGTTCACGCGCTTAAGCACCAAAGTAAAATCAGATGATGAGAAAACACTTCTTGAGAGCACAGTACATTTCATGGGTCATCCATCATCAGAAAAAAAACTAGGAAGTAGGTAGTATTATTGTCTTCATTTTACAGAGGAGGAAACCAGAGCCCAGAGAAGTTAAGTAACTTGCCTATTGTTGATAAGTTTCCAGTTTGTATATTTCCCTCCCCGCCCCCCCCAGGAAGATGTTGTATATTTAAAATAAACATGTATTTTAATACATGCCTCAAAACATGAATTCTAGGTTTGCAGAGAGCAGCAGTCATTGACTAAAAAGTAAGATCTTGTTTCCGTGTTTCAGTTCCCAAGTATTACACAATTGTCTGTGCAGAAGCTCCATCTGGTTCCACATGTGGCAAAGAATACTTGATGGTACAACCGACATCTGCTCGTGCTAGAGCCAACTCACAGCTGCTGGCTAAAGTTTAAATCCATCGTATAGTTATGTCAGATTAGAATGCAGAAACTCGGCGGTTACTTGTTGTCAGGGTAACTGCATTTTCTGATCGGAGAATGCCTTAATCATACCAAAGCCCCTAGTGTGAAATGCTGAAAGGGACTGCAGACTGTGGCCTTTAGTACCTAAATGGGGTCACTGATTTTTATCTTGAATGATACTATTGTGTAGCTTTATCCCCAGACATGAACTTACCCGTTTTACTTAATGTTAAAACTCTGACAAGTTGTGTCATAGTCTCCAAAATAGAAGCCAAGCTACCTCTTAATTGCATGATATGCATATAACCATTTAGTTCTTTAAAGAAAAGCTGCAGGCAGTTCCTCAGAAGAGAGTGATGGCCTTTCAATTCTTGTGGAAATGAGGGACTCTTCCTTAGAGCTGTAGTCCCTGGAGAGTGATTTGACCGTTGAGTTTGTTGGAAGTCCTTTCCCTTGTCAATGTCAATTACATGTTCTTAATAGTTGAAATGTATGTAGTGTATGCAAGGTTCCTCATAGAAGTTTGTGTCATTAGTTTTTCATTTTCATTTATAGGAGAGCCTAATAAAGTTCTCCAGAGATAATTTACTGATAGCCCAAGATTTGAAAAAATATTGCTTAAAAGCACCCCGAAAGGCATTTTCTGGAATAATTTATTTCTTCTTCAGCTTGAATTTAATAGTCACATGAAATTCATATGTGATATGATATGCCCTGAAAAGAGATTGCAGCCATTAAATTGTATCCCTTATCATTTGAAACATTTTATTTTATTTTGCAGAAAATGAAGTCTAGTGAAAAAAGCTGCTTTTTCTCATCCAGTTAGTTAACTGAAACCAGGATTCAAGTTTAGGTCATCATTATTGTAATTATTAAAATTATGCACTTTCTAAAATCATCTTTATAAATGAAATTGGGTATTTTCACCATAACAGCTATTTTAACTTCATGACTTCAAGGCAAACTTACTCCTTTTGGATGGAAACCGAATACTGGTGTTTCATCACCATCAGGCGCAGGGCCTCCTGTTGAATATGCCCCGGGGCTTTTCTCTTACCTTTCATGATCTTGGTAACACTGTATACCCATATGTAGAATGGAAATAACAAATCCTATCTTCTCAAAATTACTCTGAAAGTGCTTTAAAAATATTGGATTTTAGGGGCTTCTGGGTGGTTCAGTCAGTTAAGTGGCCGAACTGTCATTTCAACTCAGGTCGTGATCTCAGGGTCATGAGATTGAGCCCCACATCAGGCTCCACACTCAGCGTGGAGTACGCTTAAGATTCTCTCTCCCTCTCCATCTGCCCCTCCTGCTTATGTGTGTGCTGCCTCTCTAAAATAAATAAACAGAATTTTAGAAAAGAAATTATTTGTTGCTTACCTATTATGTAACGGACACTGTGCTTCTTACTTATGCCATTTTGCTGATTAGGAAATTGAGGCTCAGAAAAAATAGATGTCCCACCTAATGTGACAGAGTGACATCACTCTGATGTATTATAAGACATCATTTAGGGGTGCCTGCGTGGCTCAGTCAGTTAAGCATCTTCCTTTGGCTCAGGTCATGATCCCAGGGTCCTGGAATCCAGCCCTGGATGGAGCTCCCTGCCCAGTGGGGAGTCTGCTTCTGCCTCTGCCCTCTGCCATCCCCCTTCTTGTGCTCTCTCACTCCCTCTGTCAAATAAATAAATAAAATCTTAAAAAAAAAGACATCATTCACTTAGTCTAGTGGTGGGAACTTGCACAATGCATTTAATTTATATGAGACTAAATTTGGAGGTCCCTGTCTTCCTGGTCACTTAGAGCTGGTTTCAAATCCTGGCTCATAGACCACTTATATGATCTTGGGTAATTTAAATAGAACTCTGAATCTCAATTTCTTCACTGGTGAAATGGAGATCCTACCTGTTCACAAGATTGGTGGGAAAATTATCTGAAGATTTTTATAAAGCAGTTGAAGGATGGTGGATGTAAAATATTGTCCTTCTACTGTCACTTTTTGTTTACTCAGACACTACACATTCTGTTCACTTTGGGCAGCATTTTATTTCATCGTTGCTGAAAATGAAGTCAAGCAAGAAAACTGCTTTTCTCATCCAGTTAATTAATTGAAACTGGAATTCAAATTTAGGTCATAAATCCCAAATTGCTACAATTCTTTTTCAACATATGAACTATAAAACACCTTCAAAGTAAAAACATATATCAAAGATTTGTATCCTTTTCTGCTGTCATCTTTTAATACTCTATAATGAAACAACTTTTAGAGCTTTGGAAAAGCTTTAAATTACTTAGATGTAATTATTCAGTAATTTAGAGCAGTTGTGAAACTCATTTTGATTTCATTGACTTTTTTGAAGCATTAAAAAGGGAAAGCCTTGAAATACATTTGTTTATATTCAACCATATTTCATATGGTATGTTAGTTTTTTATAACTTGGCTTTCTCTATTTCTATCTTTGCTTTTTATTTCTCTATTCACTTTAAGGATAAATCTGAGTTCTTCTAAGAATGAGCCTGCCAGATACATTTTATTTGTTATGTAAGGCAAACTCTTATTGCAAGAAGTTGTAAGATTTACAACTGAATTAAATTTGCAAGGTTAGAGAACGAAGTTCTTTTTTTTTTTT
>LNAC01000037.1:771611-859582 GCA_002007465.1 Ailurus styani | reverse complement strand
CCCTCATTTTCTCCTGTTTTGAACTTTATGAGCTATAGACTCTTTTGTGCCTGGCTTCTTTTGCTCAGTATGATGTGTGAGTCAGCCATGCTTTTTAAATAGGGTTTTATTATCTGAATATACCAGAATTTTTTATTCATTTTGTATCAGTTAGCTAGTTCCGTGCACCAAACCACCCCAAAATTCAAAGACTTTAAGTAAATACACAGTTATTGTAGTTTACAGATCAACCAGGGGCTTCTTCTGTTTATTGCTTTGCTCATTCCTAAGTCTGTAGGCAGCTTGGCTTGTGTGGGCAGTACATTAATGGTGGCTGGTCTTTCTTCTACGGTGGGGAGTCAGCTCTTTGTAGGCTGGTCTAGGAGGCCTCAGAAGGGAGGCACGCTCTCCTTAATAGAACGTATCGTATTCTCCAGAAGTCTAGACTGAGCTTGTTCTGATGGTGGGGACAAGATTCTAAGTGAGAAAATAGAAACTCCAAGGCCATTGGTGACCTGACCTTGGGACTGGAACACCATTACTCTTGCCCCAAGAGACAGTTCTAACCTAGCTACAAGACAGTTTTTTGTAATAGTTCATTCTTTTTATGGCTGGATAGCATTCCGTTGTATGGATATAGCACAACGGGTTTATCCATAGTCACTTGATGGGTATTTGGGTTGTTTTCATTTGGGGACGATGACAAATAAAGCTGCTATGAACATTTGTGGACAACACTTTGCATGAAAACATGTTTTCTTTTCTCCTGGATGTATACCTAAGAGTAGAAGGTCTGGGTCGTATGGTATGCAATATGTCTGATATTTTTAAGAGCCGTCAAATTGTTTCCCAAAGTGTTGTACTATTTTACATTCCCAGAAACAAGGTCTGAATGTTTCAGGTACTCCACTTCCTCACCATCACTTGCAATAGTCACTCTTGAAATTATAGCTGTTCTAACAGTTGTATCTCATTGTGGTTTAAATTTGCATTTCCCTAATAACCAAGGATGTTGAACACCTTTTTCATGTGCTGATTTGCCATTCATATATGTTTTGGTTTTTTTTTTTGTTTTTTTTTTGGTGGGCTGCCTCTCCACAGCTTTGTCCATTTTTTAAAGTTAAATGTTTGTTTTCTTATTATTGAGACTTGAGTATGTTTTAATATCCTGGATACAATTCGTTTACCACATATTTGATTTGCAAATATTTTGTCTTAATCTCTGGTTTGTCTTTTCTCACCGAACAGTGTTTCTGAAGAACAGAAGTTCTTAATTTTGGTAAAGCCTCGTCTATTTTTTTTTATGATTATGTTTTTAGTGTTGCAACTAAGAAATTTTTCCTAACTCTAGGTCATGAATATTTTCTTATTTGATTTCTCTAAGCAGTGTTTTTAGTTTTTAGTGCCGAGGTTTTATACAATTTTGTCAAATTTGTTCCTAGGTATTTAATATTTTTGATGCTATTTTAGATGGCAATTACCTCCAAATTTCATTTTATGATTTTTACCAATGTGTCCAAATGATTTTTATATATGGATCTTGTGTCCCTTAAACATGCTAAACTCACCTATTCTAGCTGAATTGTTAGAATTCAGTTGGATTTTCTACAGGGATCATCATGCCATTTCAGAATAAAGACAGTTTTGCTTCTTTATGATCTGATGCCTTTTCTTCTTTCTTTTTAAAAATTTCATCTGGGGATGCCTGGGTGGCTCAGTTGGTTAAGTGCCTTCTGCTCAGTTCGTGATCCTGGAGTCCTGGGATCGAACCCTGCATTGGGCTTCCCCCTTGGGGTGGGGTGGAAGGAGTCTGTTTCTCTGTCTGCTCCTCCTCCCCACCTTGTGCTCTCTCTCTCTCACTCTCAAATAAATAAAATCTTTAAAAAATAATAAATACATAAATAAATAAAAATTTTATCTGTATTGTACTGCACAAAACTTCTGTTGTAATGATGAATAGAAATGGTGAGAGTGGATTCCTCGCTTGTTCCTTCCCTTAGGGTGAAAGTATTCAATCTTTTACCATTAGGTATACTGTTAGTTATAGGCTTTTCTGTCACTCCCCTCTTATGGTGACTCCAATTGTTAGTATTTTAGCCTGCTTCTAGTTGTCCCACAGCTCACTTAAAATTCATTTTCTTAGTCTGTTTTTGTTTTGGATAGTTTTATTGCTCTATCTTCAAATTTGCAATCTTTTCTTTTTCATTATCTACTCTGCTGTTAATACTATACACTGTATTTCTTACCTTAGTCATTGTAGTTTTAATCTCTAAAAGTTAGATTTGAATATTTTAAAAATATCTTCTCTAGCATGTCTCTACTTAACATATTCTTTGACCTATCTTCTGGAATGTATGAAATATACATGTTTTAATGTCCCTGTATACTGTTTCTACCATTTGCATGAGTTCTGGGTAGTTTGTTTTGAATTTTGTCATATGGATTTTATTTTTCTGATTCTTTGTATGAATAATAATGTTTGCTTGGATGTGAGACTTTTTAAATTTATTTTACTTGATGATGGCTAGAAATATTTTTGAGCTTTGTTCTAGGATGTAGTTAAGTTACTTGAAATCAAGACTTTTGTCTTATATTTAAGCTTTGTTAGATATTCATTTTGCCCACTGCAAGGCAAATCCTTCCGAGTACTTTACCTTTACCTAATGCTGTGTGAATGACAAGATTTTCCACTCTGTTGGGGAAAGGTTCTATTCTCTGCATTGTGATATTTCTGTCACTGTTTCATCTAATACTTTAGAGTAATTTTCACCTGGTCTTGGCTAGGATTTTTTAGGGTCATTTTTACCTGTGTAAGAGAATCAGTGCTCAGTAACATACTTGAAGTGGACCTTATGTAGATGTCCCAAGTTATTTCTGTGTGCACCTCTTTCCTCTCCTGTGTTACATTCTGTGAACTCTAATCTACTTGGCCTCCTTGGACTCCCAATTTGATCTCCTCAACTCAAGGAGAATACCAGGTTCTGCCCGAATTTCAATTTTCTATACAATAACCTAAAAATTCCAGACAGTCATCTGAGGAAATCATAGGACTGACTTCATTTCTTCCCAGAGACCACTCTCCTTCTCTGCCTGATGTCCACTTCCTGGAGACAATGCTCAACATCATTCCTTGTTAAGAAATTGCAAATTAAAACCACACTGGGATACCACCTAGGTGAATCACCATATAAAAATTAAAGAGTTCGCAAGATGGGGAGTAACTGGAACTCTAATATATTCCAGATGGGAATAGAAAGTGGTGCAACCACTTTGAAAAATCATTTGGCAGTTTCTTAAATTATTAAACATACATTATCATATATTCTGGCTATTCTGCTGTTAGCTAATACCTAAGAGTAATGAAAGCATATAGCCATACAAAGACTCATAAAAGAGCGTTCATAGCAACTTTCCTCATAACAGCCAAAAAATAGAAACAATCTCAATGTATATGAATAGGTGACCAGATAAACACATTGTGGTATATAAATACAATGGAACACTACTCCACAATTAAAGAGAATGAACTATTGGTACATAAAACCAACGTAGATTCATCTCAAAATAATTATGCTGAGTGAAAGAAGCCAGAAAAAAATGAGTACACATAATAAGGTTCTATTTTTCATTAAATTCTAAAAAATGTAAGTCATCTATAGTGACATGAAGCCATTGAGCAGTTTCCTGGAATGAGAATGAAGGAAGGAGGGAAGACAATGAGAGATTGCCAAGGAGTGTGTGGAAACTTTTGGGGATAATGTGTATATGCATTATCTGAGTTTGGTGATAGTTTTATGAATATGTCCAAATGTCAAAACTTAACAAATTTTATACTTTAAATGTATGCACCTTAGTGTATGTCAAATTGTACCTTAATAAAAGTGAAAGAAATGTTGTCTTGGAGAAGTTTGAGGTCAGAATGATATTTTCACATTCAGTAATTCTTCCTTAAGTTGTTTGGTTTTTGTTTTTTTAATAGGCCCTTTAACTGATCCATAGAGTTTTAAATTTCAATTATTTGTTTATTTCTAGAAATTTTATTTTGTTCTTTTTCAAATATGCTGATTTAATCTTTTTCTTGTTCATCTTCCAAGCCCATCTTTTATTTTTTAAAACATTTAAATATACTAAATAACATTTTAAAAATAAAATATACATAGTTATTTTCTATTTTATGCTTAATAGTTCCAATGACTCAAGTCCTTGGGAATATAAATATGTTGTGGATAGTTTGTTTCCCCAAGTGTTTGTTAACTTTCACCAAGTTAATATAATCCATGGAAATCAGAAGGTACTGGACGAGAGAATGCTCCCTCCAGGAAGTTTCATATTTATGTTTGCTTTTGCCAGTGCCTAGGGATGGCAACCCATGAGGCGTCCTTTATTTTCTTGGTTTGGAATTTCCCCAACCATACAGGACTATAAATTCAAATCCTACTGTCCCATGAGGGTGGACCTCTGTTTATACATCTCCAGGGAAGAATATTGTTATTATTTTTTTCTACCCATGTCTTAGTCAGCTCAGGCTACCATAACAAAATACCATAGACAGGTAAACAACAGAAATTTATTTCTCACACTTGTGGAGGCCAAGATCAAGGCACTGGCAGGTAGGTTTCATTCTGAGGCCCCTTCTCTTGGCACATGGACAACTGCCATTTCACTGTGTGCCCATATGACCTCTTCTTTGTGTAAGCATGGGGTGAGGAGGGAGAGGGCAGCGTGCTCTCTGGTGTCTCTTAGGAGGGCATTAGTCCCATCAGAAGGGCCCCATCTCATGAGCTCACCCAACTCTACATGCTTCCCAAACACCCCATCTTCAAGTACCATCTCATTGAGAGTTAAGGTTTCAACATATAAATTTGAAGTGGGGGGAGCGTACAAAAAAACATTTCATCCATAATAATCTAGAACTGTAGCAGAGACAGACAAGTTTTTTCATTGGCCGTGTTTGTTAGGTGTTAGGGTTTTTTTTCTAGCCATCGTTTTACTGGATTAGTATGAGCTTAGAGAGTTTAGGCTCTATTTTTAAATGAAAGATGCAGGGGGAAGAGGTGTATGTCAAGTTCAGTCCTGCATCATTTGATTATCCTTGTCCTGTGACCATTATTCTTGGAAACTCTAGGATCATAGTATGACATATGTTCCCACAGGAGACTTAGTTTCTGTTTTTATCACTCTGATTTTGACTTTATATTCTTTTTCTTTTACCTTTGGGAAATCTTCCTTAATTTCTTACTGAGCTTATCAATGCATTTCAAGACATGTTTGTTTTGAGTTTTGGGAATCCAGATGTCTCTCAACTGAGAGGTGTTCTGAATATTTAGTTCTCTTACTAGAAGCTCAAGTTCCAACGGATACAATTCGGTTTTGCCAGATTCAGGATGAGAAGGCCGGAATGCCATGACCAAAGGCACAGAGAACAGGTATTCCTGGTAATGATTGGGGATCTTGTGATAGGACCACAGAGAGCATGATTTGTAAGCCAAGACGGGAGATTCTCTTGAGGCAACGAGGGACTTTTGGGTTTCGGTTGGGCAAGTGGCATGACTTGTTATAGAGATTTTAGAATACAGAGGATTAGAGCCAGGACTTTAGCCTGGATATGTTGGGACAAAGTATGTGAGGGAAAGGCAGCCTCAATTGGGAAAGTGGTCTTGAAAATAAGGAGAGAATGTTCACGATGGTTGCTGTGGAGGTAGAAATTGAAACCCTCCCAACTCGCTTGATGTTAGGGGTTAGGACTTTTAAACAAATCTGAAAGAAGTGATGGCTCATGGGGGAGAGAAGATGATGAGTTCTCTTTTGGAACTATTTTTATAACCCAATTTATCAGATCCTTTTTAGGTTTCTTCTTTCAACTGCTGAGAAAGGAGGTTGGCCACATTTCTGAAACTTGCAAAATTCTCTTTGAATATCTATGCTGGTTGTAAATTATGACATTTAGATGGAGTGTGGCTTTTATCTGATTGAGAAAAATGTGGAATAAATTACCCATGCTTTTTATGTTTTCTTCATAAACAGATCCATTTTAATGTGATTTCTATAACTACAAAGCTGAGAATATTTAAAGTCTGATAAAAAGTATTAATTGCAAAAGTTATTTTAGGTTTTATTTAAAGGAGTTGGCTAGCATTTTTAAGAAAAAAAGCACATCAGACCTGTTAAGACTAACAACCTGTGTTTGTACTTGGCACCCACCTTAACGGTCAGTTTGGCAATTCAGGTCACCATGAGTATCTAACGGGAAGAGAGGTATGTGCTGGATCAAGTGGGGCAAAAATGACTAGTAAAGTAGAAACGACAAGATGTTAACTAATTCTGGATAGTTTTTATACAAATAATGTTGTATTATTTTCTCTCTACATAAAGTTTCTAAAGTAAGCAAGCAAACAAATAACCTCAAAGATGAATAAAATAGTGGCTTTGCTTTCCAGAAACCTACATCTTGAGGAGACTTATTTATTTAAATAGCTGGAAGGCAGCAGGAGATTTAAGAGCTTTGAAAAGGTGAATTCAGTATGAACCTGTTTACCAAGCTAAGCAAAGGCTTCATGGGGTAGGGCTTATCCACCTAGAGTGGAGATTCAACCACAGAAGACCAGTGTTTAAGTCAAGTCCTAGCCTGAACACACTTCAGTTTGTTGTCCTCTTTTCATGGAATTGCCCTAAAAACGAGAACTCCTTTTTATGAAGGCCTCATGTTTAAACACAGAAAACTAGAGAGGAACCGGAATTACAAAAGCCCTCCACTGGTATTCATTTCTTCGCTTAACTTTCTTGAAGTACAAAAGACTCTATTTCATAATTGTAGTGATGGTTAATCATATTGTGTGAGGTCAACCAAATATAGCCTTTTTCATTTTTTTATCACCCCTTTTCATATTCAGAGAGAAAACCTTGATTTAAAAGATCAAATGGCTCTTTTGGGTGCCGGGGTATCTCAGTTGGTTAAGCGCCTGACTCTTGATTTTGGCTCAGTCAACCTCAGTTTTGGCTTGAGGTCGTGATCTCAGGGTTGTGGGATGTAGTCCCTGTCCTTGGGCTCTGTGCTCCATGGGGGAGTCTGCTTCAGGATTCTGTCTCTCTCCCTCTCCCTCTGCACCCCCACCCACCTCCCCACTTAAGTGCACTCTCTCTAAAGTAAATAAATCTTAAACAAACAAACAAGTAAATAATCAAATGGCTCTTTGAAACATACCATACCATGAAAGTACAAAATTATTTTGAGCCTATTTCAATACCTTTTCTAACCCTAACTCCCGTTTCACACCCCCACCGCAGCCCGTTCAGGTCAGAAACGAGGCAAGCACAGTTACCCAGAGAATGGGACTGAATGGTCAGCTACACAGCAGCTGTGCCAATCTGTTCAGTTTACTTAACTGTACCTCAGTTTCTTTGTCTGTGAAAGGAAGACAGTAGCACCTGTCTCCGGATTGCATGAAGATGAAGTGAAAAGAAATGTGATAATATGTGCCATGCGCCTGGTACAGGTAAATATTTGTAGGCGTTCGCTGTTATTGATGCCATAGAACCTACATGTTTTCTATGGGACTCGTCTTTTTGCCTGACCAGAGAACAGAAGCCCCCTCCCTGCTGTGCCATGCTCATCTTTAGATTTTCAGCCCTGGGCACAGTTCTTGAGAGTGGTGCGTAGTGTGTGTTTGTTGGATTCATGACTTGAATCTAGGCTCAAGTCAATGATGGTGAGTTGTAAACAATGCTCAGAAAATCTATCTTACCCCCCAGACAAATGACCTTGGACTATGTGTGGCATTGTGGACTATGTATCTAATTCAGGGGCCGAACTGAGCAGTTTTGCTGTGTTCCTTGTAGACACTTCATGGAGAGGGCCAAAATGCAGTAAAATAATGATTTGAAGACCTGCACTTATTATCAGTTCTAAAGCAGCAGTATTTTATATCTTAGAGAAAAACACTTAACATCAGTTTCTCCTTTCATTATAAGACAGAATATACTTTACATTTGATTTTAACTTAAATTTAAAGAGCAGCGAATTCTAGACCTCTGGATAAAAGCCACCATAGAACTCTCCATGAGGCAGTGTTGTTAATTTGGTTTGCCTACAGTTAGAGCTAATCTTTAAACTGTGCCTGAAGGAATAAAAAATGTCATTCAATGAGTATTTCCCTACTCTTAGAAGAAAAAAAACGATGGCTCATTTATTAAATTTCTTCAGGAAATATAATCCTTAAATTATGATAAATAAATGTTAAAATAATATACTTTATCTAAAACTGCCAAAATTATTATGATATATTGTGTATAAACACAAGCACTAGACCTTTCAGGATGTGAAAATAAGTTTTTAAAAATTACTTTTAAAATGTACACCATTAGATTGGTTATTTTTATATGTAAGTTGTATTGGAATAAATGAAAAACGAAGTTGTTTTTCTTCGAATTGAGGGTTGTGGCATTTTATCATGAGGATCATCTGTTAGTAATTGAATTATGTCCTTTCATGGATGGAATTATTAGGCCTTTAAGCTGTAAAATAAAAAAAAATCACAACAACAACAAAAAGCAGACCAGCAACTGTTACTTCAAAGGAGACCAAAAAGGAAAACAACCCAGAGAGAGAGAGAAAACGTTTGGTGCAAAACCAAGGAAGGTCTGAGTGTCTTTGCTGGGACCCTCCCAGCAGGAGCTGTGCCTGCTCAGGGGTGAGTCACATATACTGACATCTGCCATTGGGCTGTGAAGTCTTGACAACAGGTTTGGGGTAGAAAACTTCTTTAGTTTTTCTAAGAGCCTAAAAACTGAGAAGATATAATTGGGTTTTCATGTTGTCTCTAAATAACAAATTTTAATTTAAAACATTATGTGAGGAAATAGATTATTTTAAATTATATAGGGAAGTAAACAATTTTGAAAATTTTTAGAGACTTTGTATTATATGATTAAGTATAATAGCATGGCATATATATATATAATACATATGTAATATCACAGACAAATTATTCATGGGAAATATGAAAAGTAACATTTGATGAATGCTTTGTCTGTACCATGCATTATGAGGGCTTTTCCAAGTCTTATGTAATCGCCACGATCCCCTTGTGGGGATCGAGGAGATAGAGAATCATATTAACTAACTTCTCAG
Source organism: Ailurus styani (assembly GCA_002007465.1). Lineage (NCBI taxonomy): Eukaryota > Metazoa > Chordata > Mammalia > Carnivora > Ailuridae > Ailurus > Ailurus styani. The sequence continues at coordinate 850,476 of LNAC01000037.1, read as the reverse complement.
GGATATTTAGCTAGTAGGTGGTGAAACCAGAATTTTAAAAACATGTTATAAAATTAATATTTGTTCACTGTAAAAATTCAAATACAGAAGGACATGAAGTGAAAAGCAAAAAGCTCTAACCGCCACCACTCATGGTCTACTTCCTATAAACCAAATTAATATTTTCTTGTATTTTTCTGAAATTCTCTATACATATGCAATCATATCCCTTTATGTCTCCTTCTGTGTGTATTTTCATCCCTCTCTCTTTATATATAGATGTAGTTTTTCTTGCTTTTATTTTTAGACTTCAATGGGATTACCTTATATATTTTGACACTTGCTTTTTACATTTGATGGTACGTCCTGAAAATGTTCCACTATAGTATGTATAGAGCTATCTTATTCTTTTATGACTGTGTGGTAGTCCATTGTCTAAATTTAATATAATTGAATAAAGATCAACATTAAATTATTTTCAGCTTTATGCCATTTACGAACTCTCTGTATTAGTCTGCTTGGGTGGCCATAACAAAATTCCATAGACCCAGGTGCCTTAAGCCTCAGAAGTTTGTGTCTCAGTTCTCGAGGCTGACAAGTCTATGATCAAGGTGCTAGCAAGGTAGGTTTTACTCTGGCGTCTCATCTCTTGACTCGGTAGTCAGGGGTGCCTTCTCATTACGTTAAAGACCTAGCCCTCCCTTTACTTGACATAAATATTGCAATGATTTTTGTTGGGTTTTTTTGGTAATTTAATGTTTACTTATTTTTGCTCAGCTGAGTGCTGCTTCTAATTCTTTCCTCTATTAACACTTAATTCACTTCTCCAGGATAAGAGATGGGTCACATAAAATAAAGTTGTAGTGTCTACATATTTCATTGCATAATCTGTCTCCCTTGTTCTAGGATGTCAAACTATGTTCCTAGGAGAAGTTCCCTCTTCCTGCTTTCTTATGCTCCATAAAATGTGTTGATCCACGTGTGTCTCTTTGCTTTACATTGGATTGGCAGAAATCCATATATACTCACACCTTTGATATACATATTGCTGCATTGAAAGGCATGTGTTGACTAATAAAACTGTGGGGGAAGTTCTCTGAACCATATTCTGCAGTATGAAACAGTGAAATCATGTCTACTTTACATGAATTTTCAATTCCATGAACTGCCAGGGTTTGAAATGCAGACTAACCTGAAAAACAATTCAATGTACCATTTTAAAAACAGCTCTTATCTATGAAGATGTAAGCAATAGCATACTAAAAAATGGCCAGCAAGATTTAGTCTTGACGTTTTATTTTAATTACAACAGATAATTACAACAAATAATAAAGGACTTGAAGAAGTCTCCTCCACATCATGAATTGTCAACATGTGGCAAAACAGTGATTCAATATTCCCATGAAGGAGAAAAACTCTCATGTATGCAGTATTTGCATCATATTAAAAAAAGATATATGTGCTAAGTTGTACAGAACTGAGTGTAGTTTTCAACTGCTTGATACAAATTATGATATCCTAGACACATTTTCTCATTTTTACCATGAACTAAAGAAAGTTGATTTGTATGTTCATTTTGTAAATAAGAAAACTGAGTTTCAGTGAAGTTAAGCAGTCTGTCTCAGGTCACACAGCTAGTAAATGCCAGATGTTGAATTCCAAACCAAGTCTTTGGATTATGGTAACACATAGCTCTACTTCCTGAAAGAAGCTTAGAGAAACAAGGCATATGTGTGCCAAAATAATCAGAGAAGGCATCCAGGGAAAACAAAACTTGGAATTTCTTTTTTTTTTTTAATTTTATTTGTTTATTAAAGAGAGAGAGAGTGCACCAGCAGGAACAGGGCGAGGGGGAGAGAGAGAAACAGACTTCCAGCTGAGTGGGTAGCCTGATGTGGGGCTTGATCCCAAGGCTCTGGAATCATGACCTGAGCAGAAGGCAAATGCTTAACCAACTGAGCCATCCAGGTGCCCCAAAACCTGGACTTTCAACAGTGGCTAGGAGGACCTATTGGATGGAATAAACACTGAACGAAACCATGGAGGGAAGAAGGACTTGATGTGGAGTAGGAAGGGATTCCTGTGGCTGGGCATTCACGCATATGGGACTGTGCAGTTCACGTGGAGCAAATCACGTAAGCTCCTGAACTTCAGAAACAGAAGTGTGGGCTTCATTGGCTACAGGCTGGGTGACGTGGAGCCATTGACTATTATCAGTTAGATTAACAAGATGAAAAGTGACTTGGGAAGATTAGTTTCGGGAGGGAGTGTTGTCCAGAAAACAACCTCCTACGGATCCAAGAAGACAAGTAGGTAGCTACTGGTGTATTTCAGGTGGGATATATGGATGTGTGGACCAGGGTAGCTGCTGTGCCTAGACAGTAACTTGAAAAACATTTTGAAGAAAGATAAATTAGGATGAGTCACACCGCTTTGGCATTGTTCTAAATATCCAGTGTTCTCATGGAAAAAAAATGTGGTTTTCAAACACACTATAGAGCTCAACTACTAATTATTCTGGAAACTTCTTTCTGTGTTTTTCAGAAGTCTGAATTAACAAAGCTTTTGACTTCATCCAGATTTGCGAGTGTAAAGGGAGAGACAAAAGGTGGATGAAGAAAACAACTGTCCTTGATAGTAACTATCAGCATCGAGCTCATTTTTATTTTAACTGAATGTTGCTTGGATTTATTTCAAGCAAATCCCATAGTCCAGAGAGTTATGATGTTTCAAAAGCTACAGCTTCATTTTGACCTTTGCCTTTAACATTGTGTGGTCCTCATACTTAGGCTCTTTTCCCTTGTGGTAGAAAAATAGCAGCCCCAACTCCTGAAATAAAACTTTCTCTCTAATATTTTGGGAGGAGAGCTCTTCAGTCAGCCACCATGTTAAAGTCCCTGTGATTTGACCAATTTAAGTTCATTTCAAGATGGGATCACAAAGATGGGTTTAGGCCACTCACAGGAAGTGGAAACCATTGGCCAAATGGTGTGGCTAAAAAATTCTGGACCCTGGTAGAAAAGTCTTCTGGGGGAATTGATGCTGGAAGGCAACCAAATGTTATAATTCTCTGCCCTTAACTTCTCTGAAATATAACTTCTATTCTCTTTATAGAATGTAAACTGTATGACAGATTCATGTTTGATGCATCTTTGTTTACTTCTTGGCATCTGAGAAAGAGTCGAATAGGTGGGGTACTTTTTGTCTTCAGTTAATTAGTTGAGTGTATGAATGAATGAATGAAGGACATCTCTGAGAGAAAAGATTTTCAGAGCAAAATGGTAAGGAAAATTTATATTCAAAACTGTACATAAATACATATAAGAAATGTCAACGTAGCTAAGTTTCTTTTGGAGAAAGGAGGGAGATCACATTTCAGAAAAAGATCTCTACAGAGAAAATACTGTCTTATACATACAAATCTGAAAACCCAATCCTAAATAAATTGACATGGTACACATAAATGTATATTTCATATGATTACCTGTTTTGCAATAAAACATGTGACCGTGGCAATATTTTTTGCCTGAATATTTGTAACATAAAAGTCTTAAAATTAGATTTCAAAATACTGAAGTTTGTGAATGGATTACTTATACAGATTTGTTTGTTATCTCTTTGGGCCCAGTGTTAGAAATGTTTTTAGAACCCAGAATCCAACATACAGTAAAAATACACCATTCTCTGAGCACCTACAAGGTGTCTCTTGCTTTAGAAGTGCCGCTGTTTGTCTCTACATAGACTAGAGCATTAGAGTCTGATCGAAAGAAAGCTTGTGTCTGTGACTCGCTCGCCGCCATGTCACACAGCTGTTTAGTGGCTCAGCCAAGAAGGTATCTCGGTCTCCTCACCTTCAGGTCTTTCACTACTCCTTGCTGGACTTACGGGTATTAATTTCTTAGAGGACCTAGGTGATCTCTAGTTTATTGAATATCTCAGTTAACTGAAATATTTACAAATAAATATTTGTAAATAAAGGGCTAAAAGCTACCTTAGAGTTCATGAATAATCTATTAAAAATCCAAAGAACAATAGACAAAAGAATGCCGTTACAAACTTTCTCAAAGGCAATTTTCTGCTTTGTGTTTATATTTTTTGGGGTGTTTGGCAAAACACCTAATTACTTCACATTCAGAAATCAATGACTGTAAATCATAATATTTTAAGTCTCTCAAGGGCACTTGCATATTCATCAAGTAAAACAATCTCAATAGTGCTCGCTTTGGCAGCACATATACTAAAATCAGAACGATACAGAACAGATAAGCACGGCCCCCATGCAAGGATGACACGCACTTTCATGAGGCGTTTCATGTTTTTCAACAATTTACTTTGGGCATAGAGGATTCATAGGAATGTAATTCACAAATCCAGGGCCCCATCTGGTATTTTGTCGTGACATTTAAAGAAATACAGAGATAATAACGTCCTGGTCAATCACAACTCACATGGTTCTATACTGAATACCTCTTCTTGAAGAATACATTTTGCCTCCCATGTCAAGAATCGACACATCTCCTAGTGTTGATGCAATACCAGCAAAGCTGCCAATATCAAATTTTGGTCCTGTATATTTTCTTGAGAATTAATAGTTGCTGTGACTAGACAAAACAAAACAAAACAAAAGCATGCTTTAGCTCTTTTTTTTTTTAAAGATTTTATTTATTTATTTATTTGACACACAGAGAGAGATCACAATTAGGAGAGAGGCAGGCAGAGAGAGAGGAGGAAGCAGGCTCCCTGCTGAGCAGAGAGCCCGATGCGATGCGGGGCTCGATCCCAGGACCCTGAGATCATGACCTGAGCCGAAGGCAGAGGCTTTAACCCACTGAGCCACCCAGGCGCCCCTGCTTTAGTGCTTTTAAATAACATCATAATAAACTAAAACTCTGAATTTCTACATAAGAATGCTGAATGGAGGAAGAGAGATTCTCCTGGTAGAAAGTTTCTCCCCAGCCTGCTTTGTGTCTCGTGATTGCCAGGCTCTGGCTTCCTCTAGCAGATCCCTCCACCCTCGCCCCGAGGCTTCACCCCCAGCATCTGCAGGTGTTTGTGGTGCTGGGGTTGGAACTTCTACCACAACCTCAGAGGCGGCACGAGTTGGAGAATTTTTTTTTTTTCTTATCAGTCCTCTTAAGAGTTCATGGCTTAACAATAAGTCTGGGCAGCTGGAAACTTACAACCAGATCCAATCTGAAAAAATGGTTCTCACCGAGATTTCCCCTTTTGAATAAATTGGGAATTGAAACTACTTTGGTATTATTGCATCAAGAGCCCTTGAGACTTGCAGTTGATTTCCAAACATACACTGTAGTAATAAAGCTATGGAGTAAAAACATATAAAAACACCATAAAGTCCAATGTTCTGATAAATATAATCACTAGCCTTCAAGTTGAATTGCACTTTGAATAAGTTAAAAAAAATGGTAAGTTTCCAAATTTATGGTTTCACGGGCATTATATTTTCAACAAATGCAAAAAAAATGAAGAGCAATGACACTGATACTGTACATGTGATTGGATTCTAATACCATTTGAAAATATCTTTATGGCACAAATGAATGAAAACTAGAGTTGGCCATTTGATTTAGAAATCATATAGACTGATGCTGCCTAATTCTATTCTCTAATGAGGGCCCAGGGTTGAAAACATGTGACACATCTGCAAACCATGCTGAAAGACAATTCCCTGGTAGGGCATTTCACTTACTCACTCATTGTTCGACCTGATTAAGTTGGAAACTCGTTTTCTACAAGAACAAGAATATTAGTATCTATACCACTAATTTATTTAATATGATGTCATCGTCTGCATTTCTATTTTGCAGAATGGCACAATGACATACATGTAGCATTTCACAAGTATTTTCACCATAGGAAACATGGGTCAATTCCGATATATACTTGTTACTGATGAAGCAGCAGATGTCACTTAACTGTTGAGGGTTGTGGTCACGGTCATCATCAATGGCTTTGGGGTATGTTTTGTGGAACTGAGGTGATGGAAGTCCTTTTGGTTGAGACCCCCAGTGTTCCCATTTTAGATGTTGCTATGGATGTCAAGACGGTGACTGTCCCAGTCTTTGAGACTGATGAAAATGGAGTAGTTGACTGCTTTACCATGCTGGTGGCATACTCATTTGTATGGCCGGAAGTCACAGAGGTGATATTCCCTGAAAGAATATCAGAAAATGTTAAAACCAGAGCTATGACTTAGGGATTTAATATCCCCTTCACTGGGATTTTCCTGGCCACACATAAATAGGTCTTTAAAAAAATCCTTAAAAATAAGCCAATCTTAATTCTAACTACCCATGTGGAATATGTCAGAAATCAGTAAGCAAGGGAGAGACGTTTGTGTGTTTTATAGGGGGTGATTATATTTCCCACCTTGCTTTTCGAGGGTCTTGATTGAAGGAACTTTGGTATTAATGTGCCCAGATCTGATTAAGAATTATAATTCAAATGAAAACAAACAAAATAGCTTTATGTGGCAAAAAGTTCCTAAGAGAGAAAAAAAGGACAATGTCAGATACCACATGTATAAATGCACACACAGAATTGATGAATTGATGATATATATTTACTTGTGTTTGACTCTTAATCAAGACTCTTGGCTGGAAATAACAGAAATCCAACTTGAACTAGTTTTGGAAATAGGAAGGAATCGACTCATGAATTAAGAGGAAAGATTGAACAAGTAAGCCAGAGAACGACAGAGATGCAGCTGGGCTCAGGAGCAACTTAAGTATTCAAACCCTGCTGAGACCATTTTGTCTTTGCAACTTTCCTGTGCACCAACTGCATTGGATCCACTACACACTGCCTTCTTTCACAATGTCCAGCTTCCAGAAGGCGATAAGTTCTTTTTCATAGTTTTAAAGTCCCAAGAAAAGATTGATGGGTTGGGCACCCATTCTTGAACTGGTCAATTATGGCTGAAAGGGCATGGCCACTCATGAAGTTGGTAGTTTCCATAGGAAATCAGGATTGCAGTAGGGGGTAAATTATTTCCCAGAAGTCTCCACTCCCTCGGTTCTCCCCTTCGTTCCTTCTCTTCATCTCTGTTCCAATTAACTATCACTTCCTGAGCTTTAACTGCCAAGTCCATTTAAACTGTGGCCCCTTGACACCACATCAGCAAGTTAGGTTGTCCTCTGAACACTGACCCTTTTCAGAATGGATTACCTGTGAGACAATGACACCATTTTCTTGCTCAGTTTGGTTGTCTCTTATAAGTTGAATATATTATTATGCTAAAAGAGATCTCCCTATTAGAGATGAGGGCAAGGAGGACAAGACAGGTAGATACTATCTACTATTCTACTATAGTCCCATGAACATATCAGCATGATTTTATAATCATCCATCTACACTGCTACTGCTGGCTGAAATGTTTTCATAGGCAGCATTGCATTATGAGCCAGCTGCCCTTTGGATAACCTCTGTCAGAGATGGTTTACTGGCTTTTCCACGGACATCAACCTGTGCCTGGGGTGGGTATGTAAAGCACGGTGCCAGGAACAAGAATGGGCAGGAAGAAAAGTGATGGAGATTTACCAAATTTCCAGCTCATTACACATTCCACCCATCACCTCTCCTTTTGTTTTAATTTTTAATTTGTTGAATTGGAAGTTGTTTTTGGAGAGCTATGTTCTACTCATGTTTCAACAAGCAACATCTTAAACGGGTAAACTTGGAAGAATAAGCATAGGAAAGTTGCTCATAAGAGCTCTAATAACCTCCTGTTTTTCTCACACTGAGCTCAGTATCTTTAGACAAGTCAAGAAGGGAAACCCCCCATGCCCCGCCTTGCTCCTTTGTTACCCTCCAAAAGTAAAAACTAAAGTAAGATACACATATACTTAGCTATAGATAACAAAACTTATTCAACTCTCTCAAGGGCACTTGCATATTCATCAAGTAAAATAGCCTTAAGACTAAGTAACTACATGGAATTAGTCAAGGTCAGTCATGTAAGGGGAAACAATGTATATTTGTGATAAGTTTGTGTCTCAAACAAGGCAGGAACAATCATGACCTAGGTGTAAATGTACAAAGCTGTGAATTGTTAGTTTGATTAAAAAAAAATTGAGTGGAGGATGTATTATTTTCTGAGGGATGCTATGATAAGTGACCACAAGCCAGGTAGCTTGAAACAGCAGAAATTTATTCTCTCACAGATCTAGAGGCCAAAAGTACAAAATCAAGACATCAGCAGGGCCATCCATGTTCCATCTGAAGGCTCTAGGGGAGAATCATTCCTTGATTGTTCTAGCTTCTGATGGTCTCTTGTTTTCCCTAACTTGTAGCAACATGAATCCAATCTCTGTGTCCATCTTCACATGGTCCTCTTCTCCATGTGTATGTCTGAGTGAATCTCTTTCTCCTTTCTGTTCTATAAAGACACTAGTCATTGGATTTAGGACTCATCCTGAACCAGTGTAACTTCATCTTAACTAATAACATTTGCAAAGACCCTCTTTCCAAATAAGGGCACATTCTGAGGTACCAGGTGGGCATGAATTTTGGAGACACTGTTCAACTCAGTACAAGGGAATAAAGCAAAAAATGTTTCTTTATTGTTATTGTTGAGGTAATTGATATTTGGAGTTTGCAAAAGCATATGGATTCTTAAGTTTGCCAATGTTCCGTGGCTTTTTGGAGAAGTCTTTTTGGAAGAGAATCTGTTTCCCAGTAGGTGTTGGTGAAAAACCATCAGGCAGGCATAGTTTTGCCAAGGACCCCAAACCTGTAATGACAGAAAGATAATACACATTTAGAGTTTCTTACCTCCTATTCTGATATAGTGCCTTGATTCTATGTTCTAAGGAACTCTGATACACTTAGATGTCTTATCCCCATCTCATTCTATTCTGTAGAACAAGGTCACACCAAGAAAGATTCTTCTGAACGTGTCATTATTTTATATTAATTTTTTCCCAATCATATTGTGTCCAACTCTGCCCTCATGCAACTACATACTGAGTAGGAATTCTTTCCTCTCTTACCAAAAATAATCAAGTAATTTACCGAGAGCTGATTAGGTGGTATGCATGGATTTTAAAACGTTTGCAGTGGGAGCAAAGTGCTTTTTATTTTGTGAAACTTGTCCCCTGCCCTGAACAGGTTACGCTTACCCATAGCCAAGGAACAGAACACAGAGCAAAATAAAGAAAGATTGACGCATGGAAGTACAAATGGGAATCATGACTTTTGAGCCCTTATATGAACGGTTGTGAAAGTATTTTCAGTATCCCAAGTGGAGAATCAAAAGGGGAAGATTACAAGATTGATCCACAGTTGTGTCTGGGTCAATTGTAAGGTACTGGTGCACAAGTCGTTTCAAGGAGACTCCTGGGAAGAAGTGGTAGGTTGAGAGACTGGAGCGGTGTGAAAGAACCAACAGAGCAGGAAAGAGGGACAGAAAGAGAGTTTCAGAGGGAGGACAGTCCTGGGTGGTTGTAAGTGCAGGGTGGGACAGTGGGATTGGGTTGCTGAAGTGGGTAGGTCACTGGCATTGAGGCCACTGAAGGGTAGGTCACTGGCATTGAGGCAATCAAGAAATTAGGAGGCAATAAATTTGATGACTCAGTCTTGCTGATGGAAAGGCTTCATTTCCATTCAATAAATAGTTATTAAGCAGTCTGTGTGTGGCAGGGATTATGTTAGACATATTGACCTGGATAAAGAGGGTAAGAGAAGACGACAGGGTCATGAGAGCCGTAATATTTGGGACTTCTCAGTTCCCAGGTTCAGTTTTACAGTCGCTGTTAATTTCCACATTGGTCTTGGCTATGCTTAATCTCTCTCTTTTTTTCTTGTTTTCTCTTTTATTGCTAAGTCCTCTCAAGAGTACCACAAAGTTTCAGTTACTTGAACTAACTGGAGACGGTTTTGCTCTTAAAAATCCTTCAGGTTGAAGGCTTCCCCCTCATCCCCATTCCACCTGGGATTTCTCTTCTAGACTGTTCTTTTGCTCTGCATGGGAACTTACAGGTAATCCACAGGTGCCAGGCCATCCTTGCCTGGTCTCTAATGCACATGAAGGTGGGTGTGGGGAATTCCCATCTGTTCTGGTCTATAAGTCCCACCTGCGTACGAGGACACAGGAATCAAGAATACAGCTTACTATGTCATCAGGTGTGCTGTCACTGTTGCCACTTCCATGGGCATTTTCTATCCTTTTTATTTATTTCTTGTACAGTCATATAGCCAGCCTAAAACAAAAATAAAATTAAATGTTTGTTCCAGTCTCAGAAATACCCATTTATCCACATTTGTATACCTTACGTTGCCATGACCTTCTTTGACAATTTTTATAAATATATTTATATTTGTGTTAAATATATTTATATATTTTATATATTTTATATATTTCATATATATTATTTATATATTTATATTTATAAATATATTTAATATTTTTAAAATAGAAGCCACTTTTTGCATTCCCATTGAGACTGTGATAATAACTTGACATCTCTGAAGTAACCAAAATAAGTCTCCCTCTTTAAGTGCTGCCCCTTAGAAGCGGTGATTCACTACAGCCTTATTTGTCTCAAATATTTTTAATATAAAAATTAAAAGATTATTTCAAACAATGCAATGATGCAGAAGGAGAAGTCTTTCTTGCACGGACAATTTCCGAATGCACAAGAAAGAGCAGTGTTTAATGCTTGCATTCCACCCACAAGAAGCCTGTATCATGGAGCAGTTCTCTCTCCATCCACATAGGGCGCTCCCTGGTCTGGGGACTCAGCCTCCTTTGGGCTAAGGAAGAATGGCACAGCAGGTTTGTGCAGCTGGTTGAGGAAGCAGCGGATAACGAGCAGGTGTCTTTTCTGGGGTTGGTAGCAGGGCCCCGGCGTCGCTGTGCTCTGGAAGTGTGGCAGGAATTTTTGTGGGGAATTCAGCTTCGTGTGGGGCACCAAGACAGAGCCAGCCCCACTCTGGTCAAGATGCTCTCATTCCCTAGAGCTGGTCCCCTGCGCTGAATAGGTTATGCCTGCCCACAGGAACATCCTTGGGGTCTCACTGAATTATCGCACATGGTCATCTTCAAATTCCTTCTCCAGAAATTCTTCTGTTCTTCAGGGGTTTGATAACTGCATTTTCTCTCTGGTATTAGTGGTGCCTTCATTCAGGAGTTATCCTCACTTCGCTTTCTTCGTTTGTACTTTCGTCTCTCACATCCTTTCCGTTTTGCCAAGAGCTTTGCTTCTTCCAAGCCTTCGTATTTTCTCCTATGAACAGTGCTCAGGTTTGCAGAAAGTATCCTTGTTATCTTATGAATGTATTTTTTTCTTAGGTAAAACGTGCAGGCTGTCCCCTCAGTTTGTAATCTGGAAGTCAAATTACAACTTAATTCTCTTCGAAGACCTCACCAGGTTTTGAAGAGAGGCCCTGTTATGTGCTCTGCTTAGGAAAGAACATATCAAAAGGCCGCCATCTGTTTCATCTCCCTAAGAGCCAAGGGATGCTTGGACTGGGGTGGCAAGGAAGCCAGGAGATCCTCACCCCTCCTAGTCTTTCCTCTCCCTCTCGCTGGCAGCAGCTTCCAGAGCCTGACGCATCTCCTGCAATGACATGTTACAGCTAGGAGAGTACTGACTTTGGGGTCAGATCTGCCTCATCTCAAATCCCCATCTACCATTTCTTGGCTATGGCACGTTGGGCTTGTTGCCCAATCCTCTGAGTGTCAGTTTTCTCATCTGTAAAATGGAGTCAGTAACAGTAACCTGATAGATTCTTGTCAATATTAAGTGAAAGGACGAATCCAGTGGCTGGCAGATAGTGGAGTAGGTGCTAAATAAAATACAGATGTTACTCTTACAGTTCGTAGAATGCCTTGGTAGCTTAGAAGCCTGCTGTTCATTTCAGCACTTATTGTATTAAAAAAAATAATAAAATAAAGCACTTGCTTCTAAAAGGTTCTTTTAAGAAGTTGACGTGAAGCTCCTTAAAAGAGGCACCACCCAGTCCTAATAAATATATTCCACACGCACCCTCTTAACTCTCACTCTCTCTCTCTCTCTCTCTCTCTCTCTCTCTCTCTCTCTCTCTCTCGCTGTACCTCGATGAAGTCCATGTGTTTCTGTAGCTGCCTCGGCAACACCGCCTCTCCTTTGCCACCCACCCCCCAGCTCCTTTCTGGGACTGACCTTGTGGAGCTCAGCAAAACCTACAGGTTCTGCCTGAACCCATAAGGCACTTCACAAAAATGTCTCATGTGCTTCTTTTCCTGTGGACTTGCTAGCAGGGCCCCATCTCCCTCGGAGCGCTGAGGTCCCCACCTAAGTGAAGTCTCATGAGAAAGCTCGAATGAGATGTGGGAGCTAAAATCTAACAGCAATCCTAGGCTCCCCTTCTGTGTCATGCATTATGCAACCATGCTTGAACAATAACTGTCATTTTCAAGCAAAATAGAAAACAGTTCCTGCCTTCGGGGTGCGCGGTCCTTCAGAGACGAGACAAGTGCAAACAAAGCCATGTGCAATGTCATTTCTGTGAATGTGATGTTAAAAATGTGCATGTAGGTTAGCTGCGGTGTGACTCACAATGCAACACAGAGGCAAGCTGGGTTGAAAAAGTGGAACCCCAGGCTGTCTATTCAGATCTCTGCCTACTACGTACTGTTTCCCTGTGTGGCTGCTTCAATTTACTGATTAAAAAGAAAGAAAGAAAGAAAAACTATGTAGAAAAGCAAAATGGAAAGCCTTAGGAGAGAGAAGAGCTAAAAACACTTTACCTTTATATGCATCTCTAAAGCAGGGAGCAAGCAAGGGTTTCAAAATGCATTTGCCTGCATTTGAGTAGTTAGGGATAAGGGCAGAGGTGTTGAGCTCTAAGGGAGTTCAGTAAAGCTTTGGAAATTTAGGGACACAGCGGGGCTTCTTTAGTAGATGTATGCAGGGTTCAGAGAACCCTGGAGCCCTGTACTTAGTACACTAAGTAACTTAGCTACAGGTAAGTTACTGCAGGTCACTTCCTCCAGGTAAGGCACTTGGGGACCTGCGGATGTGCTTAGCTCCTTCCGAGTTCCTGGGCGGAGGTGGGCAGGTGGTAGGAAGGGAACTCACAGGAGGGACCACGGAAGGAACATGCTCTCGTGCACTGACTGTGCTGTCAGTATTAGAACCAACTTGGCCGCTCATTCTCTGTTCACTGGTTTCTACTTACCCTCTCCTAATCTGACCGGCGTCACAGCAGCACGTCACTACAATGCTGTTTTCTCTCCCAAATTCTAATAAGATTTTTATTAGAATTTGATTTTAATCACTAAAATACGACTATCCGTTATTGAGCCCTACTTTGTGTCTAGCACTATGCTTAACACCAGATCGATAGATAGTGGAAAGATGATATAGATAGAAAATAGATGAATGACAGGGCGCCTGGGTGGCTCAGTGGGTTAAAGCCTCTGCCTTCGGCTCAGGTCATGATCTCAGGGTCCTGGGATCGAGGCCCACATCGGGCTCCCTGTTCGGCAGGGAGCCTGCTTCCTCCTCTCTCTCTGCCTGCTTCTCTGCCTACTTGTAATCTCTCTCTGTGTGTCAAATAAATAAATAAAATCTTTAAAAAAATAGATGAATGACACATCACCTATCACCTTCAAGAAGGATGGATAAAGATAATATTTTGAGGTGGAAGAAAGGGAGACTGAGGGAGTTTATGTCTATCTACAACCTTGATTTTTTTTTTTTTTAATGTGGTGGAAATAGGATGCCTGGGTGGCTCAGTGGGTTAAAGCCTCTGCTTTCGGCTCAGGTCATGATCTCAGGGTCCTGGGATCAAGGCCCGCATCGGGCTCTCTGCTCAGCAGGGAGCCTGCTTCCCCCCCTCTCTCTGCCTGCCTCTCTGCCTCCTTGTGATCTCTCTCCCTCTGTGAAATAAATAAATAAAATCTTTTAAAAAAATGTGGTGGAAATAAAAAAGAAAAGAAAAAAGAGGAAAGGAGACCAAGGGCAAAGTAGCCTGGAAGAAAGCAGGTTTTTTTTTTTTTAATTTTTTTTTTATTTGACACAGAGAGAGAGATCACAAGTAGGCAGAGAGGCAGGCAGAGAGAGAGAGAGAGAGGAGGAAGCAGGCTCCCCGCTGAGCAGGGAGCCCGATGTGGGCCTCGATCCCAGGACCCTGGGATCATGACCTGAGCAGAAAGCAGAGGCTTTAACCCACTGAGCCACCCAGGCGCCCCAGAAAGCAGGTTTTGAAAGAGCTGCCACACAGAATGATAAGGAAAACAGAAGTGAGTTCAAAACCCAAACAGATCAGTAAATCCTTTGGTTCCTGGAGGAAAGTATTATCTCATCTTTTTTTTTTTTTTAAGATTTACTTATTTATTTGAGAGAGAGAGCGTGAGTCAGGGGAGGGTCAGAGGGAAAGAACCCCCAGCGGACTCCCCACTGAGCTCGGAGCCCCGCGTGAGGTGAGGCTCCATCTCATGACCGGGAGATCATGACCTGAGCTGAAACCCAGAGCTGGATGCTCAGCCCACTGAGCCACCCAGGCGCCCCAGTGGTCGTGTCACCTTCACCGTTGCCGTCGTCACCGTCATTATCATTGTCATATTCTCCAGACCAGTTATTTTTGAACCGCATCATAACCTTGACCTAGTTGAGAGCACGATTCCTTTGGAAAACTGATGGTCCTTTCCGCTAGCTGCCTGCTTCGCGCTGGGGGTGTAGGGGCTTCGATTCATGGCAGCCTCCCTCTCGCCTGTGCTTTGTTCAGGTGGAGCCCCTGATACAGAGAGGCCACGAGAGTCTGGTGCACCACATCCTGCTCTATCAGTGCAGCAGCAGCTTCAACGACAGCGTCCTGGACTATGGCCACGAGTGCTACCACCCTAACATGCCAGACGCCTTCCTCACCTGCGAGACCGTTATTTTTGCCTGGGCCATTGGTGGAGAGGTGGGACCAATGACTACTGAGATGTGACACTATTCATGGATCATGGTTTTTTCCCTTCAGTTCTGATACTTCTAACTAAAGCTCTATACATTATTTCTGAGGGGGAGGGTGGCTTATTTTTCCTCCCCTTGGAAGCAATTCTCTCCTTAAACCATTTTGTTATATCCACTCTAGACCATGGAGTTACAGAATATTGAAATATCTTTGAGAATGGTTGATTTTTGAGTGGAAGAGGACATTTAGGGACTTTCATAGGGCACTTCTTATGGAACTTTCCTTATTTAGGGTTTTTCCTATCCACCTCATGTTGGATTATCCCTCGGCACTCCGTTAGATCCTCGGTATGTGCTCCTGGAAGTCCATTATGACAATCCGACTTATAAGGAGGGTGAGTTTATTCTTCACATATTTTACCTATGCTTTTTAAAAGTTTTGTAACGCCTGTCTTAACAGGGTTGAAATAAACTACCACCCAGTATTAGAAGGAATTAACCTATATGTTTGTCATCCAAATTAGGATACTTTTTAGAGCAAAAGAGGATACTATTAAAAATTACACTGGACAACAGTGATCAAGCAGCCCTGAACCAGGCAAAATGGACACGCGTGGTCATTGATCTTAAAAAAAAAACAGTGCATCCTACTTTCCAATAAGTAGGATAATAGATTTTTCTCTTTGTGATATAAATTAGTTCCTAAAACATGGTGCTTATGAAACATTTTCCAACTGCACATATGAAAATATTAATATTTTGTTATGTGGCAGGAAATCCATAAATATGCTCAAGAAATATTTATGCAGTTACACTGTGTAATATGATATTGAAATGAAAAGGGCTTATACTTACATTTGATTTCTGAATCTAGTTTTCTAAACCTATTTATGTAATACTCCAAAATCAAAAAGTTGAAAGATTCAATATGAAGTTCTCTACAGAAGTAACTCAAAGTTAATATTTTACACTGATTTGTGCAATTATTCAGCAAATACCAAGCACCAAATATGTCTCCGGTCTGTGCTTAAAGTTATAACGTGAGTGAAAAACACACCAGACTGGGTGGAAATTATAGTGTAGTGAGAAAGAGAAACAATAAAAATAATCACACCCTGGGCGCCTGGGTGGCTCAGCGGTTTAAAGCCTCTGCCTTCGGCTCAGGTCATGATCTCAGGGTCCTGGGATCGAGGCCCACATCGGGCTCTCTGCTCAGCAGGGAGCCTGCTTCCTCCTCTCTCTCTGCCTGCCTCTCTGCCTACTTGTGATCTCTCTCTCTCTCTCTGTCAAATAAATAAATAAAAATAAAAAATCTTTAAAAAAAAAATCACACCCATTAATATAAAATTATGTATATGCCAATGATTCCAAAGTGTCAATTTGGTAATCACAGGTAGGTAAGTCAGCCGTGCAGAAAGGAGTCAATTAGTTTTCAAAGTCAGTGGAACAAATTTATGAAGGGTCTGGGACCCATTCTCTCCCTCCTTATGATAACTGTCTCAGGAAGGAATGTGTCTTACTCCTCTTCCATCCCCGCATGCCTATTGTCATGCTTTCTAGTCACATAATAGATTCCTACTATTTTTTGTTGATTGAATGACTGTTCGTTGAGTGATTGAAAGAATGGTGGCAAACTATAAAGAAAATTAATCATCAGTAGTTTATTCCGTCAGCAGATGGTTTCTAGACCAAAGGGCTTCTACTTCTAAGGAAATGTTATTAAACTTTACCTGAAAACAATACAATATAAAGCTTTGTTCAGTTAGTCTATATTCTAATGAATGAGACTAGAATTTTCCTTCTGTTTTTATGTTAGATCACTGTGGAATATTATCAGCTAGACAACACAGACATTTCTCCTATGGTATACTGTGTAAGTCAAAGTGGTTACAGACAATACGGTGACCTATGTTTTAATTGCTGTCTTTTTTAAAATATTTTATTTATTTATTTGACAGAGAGAGAAAGAGACAGAATACAAGCAGATGGAGCAGTAGACAGAGGAAGAAGCAGGCTCCCCGTTGAGCTGGGAGCCTGCTGTGGGGCTCGATCCCAGGACCCTGGGGTCATGACCTGAGCCAAAGGCAGACACTTAACTACTGAGCCACCCAGGCACCCCTTACTTGTTGGTTGTGAAGCTGAATGTTGTCTTCCATAAATCTTTATTTGTAATTCTTTCCCTTGTGAGGTTTTAAAGAAAATTCATAGATCCATTTCAACTAAATGTGGAGAACTTTTTCTTTTTTAAGAACTCAAACTCACTTCTAATTATATGCTCTTATTCCAGGCTTAATAGATAATTCTGGACTGAGGTTGTTTCATACAACAGATACAAGGAAGTACGATGCCGGGGTGATCGAGGCTGGCCTCTGGGTAAGCCTCTTCCACACCATCCCTCCAGGGATGCCTGAATTCCGGTCCGAGGGTCACTGCACTCTGGAATGCCTAGAAGAGGTATGCGGAGCAGTGCGTCTCTGAGCTGCTATTCATAGATTCATCAGTGTTCTCGGAAAACTATGTCTGGAAAATCCCGTGCTTGTTATTATTATTTTTTTTCTTGTTGTCAGGCTCTAAAGCCACTATTTATCACTGTGGCAAGATTTTTTATTGCTTTTTTGAAATCTTGAAGGCCGTAGGAGTGGAATTCTGGACAAGAATACCTTCTGGGATGGTTTCCTGCCTGACCTACTTCCTTCGTTCTTTTGTTTTTGTTTTTGTTTTTTTCATATATGACACTTTATTTTATCTTTTACAATTTCTACCTTGGTTCATGTGGTCTCTTTTTCATTTCTCATTTTCACCTTTTATCCAGATTTGTTTTTCCCATCATTCATTTTCAATTTTTTTCTCTTTGTTTTATAGTTTCCTTCCTACTTAAACCAAATATAAAAATGCATATTGGGTCAGGAAAACCATGTAAAAGTATTTAATAATGGCTGCTTCCATTTACAGTTCATTTTTTCTTAAATAAACAGTTTAACATGGATCACATTCTTTACAAATTATAAGCTATTGTATTGTAGACAGGTGGCAGACTGATGAAGTGAAAAGATTATGCCCTTTGAGTTATTTAGACCGTGATTCGAATTGCCATGACATCATGTACTAGCCGTGGGGCCAAGGGCAATTCATGTAATTCTACTCTTCCACCTGGTTTTCTTATCTTGGAAAGTGGGAATCATTTCTCCTTTTAAGAGTTTCTATTTACAGGTTACACAGCAGCACATAAAAAGGATTATTCACCACGACCAAGTGGGATTTATTCCTGGGATGCAAGGTTGGTTTAACATTCGCAAATCAATCAATGTGATACAAGACATTAATAAAAGAAAGAACAAGAACCATATGATCCTCTCAATAGATGCTGAAAAAGCATTTGACAAAGTACAGCACCCTTTCTTAATCAAAACTCTTCATAGTGTAGGCATAGAGGGTACATACCTCAATATCATCAAAGCCATCTACGAAAAACCCACAGCGAATATCATTCTCAATGGAGAAAAACTGAGAGCTTTTCCCCTAAAGTCAGGAACACGGCAAGGCTGTCCACTATCACCACTGCTATTCAACATAGTACTAGAAGTCCTAGCCTCAGCAATCAGACAACAAAAAGAAATAAAAGGCATCCAAATCGGCAAGGAAGAGGTCAAACTCTCACTCTTTGCAGATGATATGATACTTTATGTGGAAAACCCAAAGGACTCCACTCCAAAACTGCTAGCACTCATACAGGAATTCAGTCAAGTGTCAGGATATAAAATCAATGCACAGAAATCAGTTGCATTTCTATATACCAACAACAAAACAGAAGAAAGAGAAATTAAAGAGTCAATCCCATTTACAATTGCACCCAAAACCATAAGATACCTAGGAATAAACCTAACCAAAGAGGCAAAGAATCTGTATTCAGAAAACTATAAAGTACTCATGAAAGAAATTGAGGAAGACACAAAGAAGTGGAAAAACATTCCATGCTCATGGATGGGTAGAATAAATATTGTGAAAATGTCTATGCTACCTAGAGCAATCTACACATTTAATGCAATCCCCATCAAAATACCAGCAATTTACTTCAAAGAAATGGAACAAATAATCCTAAAATTTATATGGAACCAGAAAAGACCCCGAATAGCCAAAGGAATGTTGAAAAAAAAAAGCAAAGTTGGCGGCATCACAATTCCAGATTTCAAGCTCTATTACAAAGCTGTCATCATCAAGACAGTATGGTACTGGCACAAAAACAGACACATAGACCAGTGGAACAGAATAGAGAACCCAAAAATGGACCCTCAACTCTATGGTCAACTAATCTTCGACAAAGCAGGAAAGAATGTCCAGTGGGAAAAAGACAGTCTCTTCAACAAATGGTGTTGGGAAAACTGGTCAGCCACATGCAGAAAAATGAAACTGGATCATTTCCTGACACCACACACAAAAATAGACTCAAAATGGATAAAAGACCTCAATGTGAGAAAGGAATCCATCAAAATCCTCGAGGAGAACACAGGCAGCAACCTCTTCGACCTCAACCGCAGCAACTTCTTCCTAGGAACCTCACCAAAGGCAAGGGAAGCAAGGGCAAAAATGAACTATTGGGACTTCATCAAGATTAAAAGCTTTTGCACAGCAAAGGAAACAGTCAACAAAACCAAAAGACAACTGACAGAATGGGAGAAGATATTTGCAAATGACATATCAGATAAAGGGCTAGTATCCAAAATCTATAAAGAGCTTCTCAAACTCAACACCCATAAAACAAATAACCCAGTCAAGAAATGGGCAGAAGACATGAACAGACATTTCTCCAAAGAAGACATCCAAATGGCCAACAGACACATGAGAAAGTGCTCAACATCACTCGGCATCAGAGAAATACAAATTAAAACCACAGCGAGATACCACCTTACACCAGTCAGAATGGCTAAAATCAACAAGTCAGGAAATGACAGATGTTGGCGAGGTTGCGGAGAAAGGGGAACCCTCCTACACTGTTGGTGGGAATGCAAGCTGGTGCAGCCACTCTGGAAAACAGTATGGAGATTCCTCAAAAAGTTGAAAATGGAGCTACCCTACGACCCAGCAATCGCACTACTGGGTATTTATCCTAAAGACACAAAGGTAGTGATCCTCAGGGGCACGTGCACCCGAATGTTTATAGCAGCAATGTCCACAATAGCCAAACTATGGAAAGAACCTAGATGTCCATCAACAGATGAATGGATAAAGAAGATGTGGTATATATATACAATGGAATACTATGCAGCTATCAAAAGAAACGAAATCTTGCCATTTGCAACGACATGGATGGAACTGGAGGGTATTATGCTGAGCGAAATAAGTCAATCAGAGAAAGACAATTATCATATGATCTCTCTGATATGAGGAACTTGAGGGTCAGGGTGGGGGGTCGTGGGGGGTAGGGAGGGAAAAATAATGAAACAAGATGGGATGGGGAAGGAGACAAACCATAAGAGACTCCTAATCTCACAAAACAAACTGAGGGTTACTGGGGGGTGGGAGGGTAGGGATAGGGTGGATGGGTTATGGACATTGGGGAGGGTTTGTGCTTTGGTGAATGCTGTGAAAGATGTAAGCCTGATGATTCACAGACCTGTACCCCTTGGGCAAATAATAAAAATAAAATTAAAAAAAAAAAAAAAAAAGAGTTTCTATTTACAGGTTACTAACATGCTGGAATCTATTTGCCAAGAGCTTTGATTGACTCTTTACTTCCTAAAAGAAGGAAAAAGAAAGATAACATTTACTAGTGGTCTGGTAGGTCCTCAGTAAGCATTAGTTCCCTTTCCTTTTTGCCAGCAAAAGTTACTTCACAAATGATAACACTTCTAGAAGTAAGTCATGAAAAATCCGAATTCAAAATGTTTGGCTGCTCAAGCATTCACTGAAATTGCTTTAGATTTTCTTCTCAGTTGTCCCTCCAAGTCTCTTTTATGGTGAACTGTCTGAACATGTGCTTGTTTGGGCTAATTGTGTCTTCCTCTGTGTGCCCCGCCTGTAGGCTCTGGAAGCTGAAAAGCCAAGTGGAATCCATGTGTTTGCTGTTCTTCTCCATGCTCACCTGGCTGGCAGGGGCATCAGGCTCCGTCATTTTCGCAAAGGGGAGGAGATGAGATTACTAGCTTATGATGATGATTTTGACTTCAATTTCCAGGAGTTTCAGTATCTAAGGGAAGAGCAAACAATCTTACCAGTATGAATGTTTTGTTCTTTTTCACTGTATCTTAGAAAAGTCAAGGCATCTATCTACTGTGACTTAGCAAGGTCTCTACCAGTAAAGTGAATTGCTCATCGTATTCACATTCTTGAAGCCACCCACTGTGGTGTTGCACAACCCAGATGGAATGTGTTTGATCTGATTTCCAAAATCAAAACTCACTTTTCTTACCATTCCCAGGGGCAACTCAAGTTGTTGATTTAAAAAGAAAAGAAAAACTTGAGTTCTGAGTACCAAACATTACTCCTTTCTTACTTGACTTTCCAGTAAAACTTTGGGTTGCAATTCTGGTAATGCAAAAATAAGAGCTGTTGATTTTTAATGCCATAGGAGAGTTTGGGGAAGTTTTATTTCGGTAAAAATAAAGATAAGGATAATTCTTTCATTTGACAAAGGTTTCAGGCAGAGCTAATTATCCAGCTTGCAACAATAGTTGGGGTTATCGAAGGACAGTGTGGAAGGACAGTGTGTTGAGATACTGATCCGTGGACCTTTTGAGTAGTGGGCCAGGGAGATCAAATCTAGGGACCAGCACTCAAAAATTATTTTCTGTGTATGTGGAATTGTTCAAAAGGTTAGAAAACATGGGAACAATAACTACTACTTTGCTTCACAATTCTGTCATGAGGAAATAAAGATGTGACTAAAGACCTTTAAAGAAAAGAATACAAATGAAGAGGGAATCACAATAACTAGTATCTATGACTAACATTTATGAAGTGTTTAGTTTGCACTAAGAACTAAATGCATGTTATGTCATTTAATCTTTTCACAGCTCTGCAAAATAACAGCTATTTTATATAATTACTTTTTAAATAAATAAATTGTGCCCAGATAATTCTTTTCCTTACCTAAGGTCATGCAGCTAGAACATGGTAGAGTCTAGCCCGAGAGAATCTTATTTGTTTGTTTGCTTGTTTATTATACTAGCAGTCTTAGAATTAAGTAGACCAAGGTTCCCCTGGATCAAATTTCTTAATGAATCTACTCACATAGCAAATAAAACTATTGGCCTACAAATATACTAGATAAATAAAACAGCCTAAAACCCTAATCTGAAAGCTTTTATTTTTATGTTTTAGGGAGATAATCTAATTACTGAGTGTCGTTACAACACAAAAGATAGAGCCCGGATGACTTGGGTAAGAAAATTTTTTATTGTTATTAAAATTCACTTGAGAGAAGGAGGAATAAACTTTGATTTTAGAGGAAAAAAAGTAAAAAGCATTCCCATTTGGAGGCAAAATTCCTGAATGTCTTGAGCGTGAAACAGCATAAAAGTGAGATCAGAGTTATTTTAGCATTTCTTCAGATTAACTAATGATTCTACGGCAATATTCGCAGTGTAGTTAATTGGCCCTTTCAGGACAAGCTATCCTAGTCTTTTAGTTTTTCCTCACCAAATCATATTAAAGACCTGTGGTCGCAAACGACCATCTGCTTGAGCCCTGACTTATGTGAATCAAGACTTCAAAAGGAAGAATGTATGACCTTAGGGCTTCTGACCCAAAAAGAAATTGGTCCCAACAGATTTACTGAGGAGTCCTGACAAACACCCAAGAAATAGACCATTCATGCCTTACACAGTCTCTCCCAGGGAATACCTCCCACCAACTCATTTTATGAAGTTAGTATAATCTTAATATTAAAACTTGATAATGACAGTATTAAAGAGGTCAACAATATGCAACTGATGGAAATATCTTTGAGGGAGTATTGGCAAACCAAACTCTGCATTATATAAAAATGTAATGTTAGGACCAATCTGGGTTTAGCTAAGGAATGTAAATTGGTTTAAAATAGAAAATATATTAATACCATTCTACATTAAGAGATTGAAGGAAAAAGACATGTGATCATGTCAATAGGGATAGAAAAAAGCCTTCATAAGATTTAAGTCAGTCCTAAAAAAGAACATTTACAAACCAGGAGTAGGAGAGAATTATCTTAACCAGATAAAGCTTAGCTGTGAAAAATCTGTAGCAAATATCAAACTACTTGAATATTAGAAGTATTGCTTTAGTATCAGGAGGAAGACAAAGATATTTGTTATTATCATTTCCATTCAACATTGTACTGGGAAAAGAAAAAAATGAGACCTATGGATCATAAAGGAAGAAGCAAAGAAGCAAAACACATTATTCACAGATATTATAATTTTCTACATCAAAAACCCCCTCAAAACTGATACCTAAAATGAACCGTATTTTAGTATATAAGAAACTGTCTCAAGAAAATGCATTTTAAAACTCTAAGTTCTATAGAAATAAAATCTAACATTAGATGTGTTTGATCTCCATGGGAAAAAAAATTATAAATCTTTATTTACAAAACTTTAAAGACACCTAAAGAAATGAAGAGATACTGTGTTCATGGGTAGAAAGGTCCCATAAGATAAAGATAATCCTTCCATTCAAATTGGCCTATCAATTTGATATAATTTCAGTAAAAAAATTCAGAGAGATTTTATGATTTGAGATTCTAGTATCCTAACTAATAAATCTTTGTCTAGCCATAGCTATAAAGATTTTCTTTTTTTCATATTTCTAAAAATTTTCCAGTTTTGCTTTTTTTAAAGATTTTTATTTATTTATTTGATAGAGAGAGAGAGATCACAAGTAGGCAGAGAGGCAGGCAGAGAGAGAGGAGGAAGCAGGCTCCCTGCCGAGCAGAGAGCCCAATGCCGGGCTCGATCCCAGGACCCTGAGATCATGACCCGAGCAGAAGGCAGAGGCTTTAACCCTCTGGTTAACCCACCCAGGCACCCCCAGTTTTAGCTTTTATATGGAGCAAGTAGATTCTGAAATCTACATAGAAGAGCAAAAGGTTAATAACAGGCAAGACACTACTAAAAAGTAAAAGATAGAGACAATCTACTGAATGTGAGGTTTATTTTAAAGCTATGGTGATCAATAGTGTATTTGGGTCCAGAGTTAGAATAGTGGTACATAATAGGAATCCTGGAGACTGTCCAACAAACCCCCATACGGAAACTTGGTTTAGAACAGACAAAGTATCCATTTAAGTGGGAAAGAATGGACTTTCCATTTAAGAATACTAGCACAACTGGGTACACAATACACAAACAAGTAAATTCTAGGTATTTATATTAAATATTTAAATGTGAAAAGCAAACTCTTAAAACTATTGGGTAAAAAATATCTATGAATATATTTTTATGATATTGAGGGTAGTTGAGAAACAAACTGAGGGTTATGGAGAGGAGGGGGGTGGGGGATGGGTGAGCCTGGTGGTGGGTATTAAGGAGGGCAAGTATTGCATGGAGCACTGGGTGTGGTGCATAAACAATGAATCTTGTATCACTGAAAAAAAAAAAAAACAAAAAAACCAATAATTAAAAAAAAGAACTTAAAACATAAAAAGCATGAACTATAAAAGACTGATGAATTTGACTACCTGAAATCTCTTGGTTACCAAAGAACACTATTAAGTAAGTGAAAAGACAAGTTTTAAACTGAAAAGAAAAGCAATACATAGATTAATAAGCATTAGTATCCAGCATATAAAGAAAATTTCATAAATCAGTAATGACAAATAGACCATAGGAAAAGAACAATAGACACAAACCATTTCACAAAAATAAAAACCCAAATAGTTAACAAACACAGGAAAGGATGCTCCATCTCATTTGAAATCAGGATCATGCACATATAAACCAGAATGAGATATTTTATACCCATCACTTTGGCAATATTTAAAATTGCAATTCCAATGTTCTAAAACTGGAGTCCTCGCACACAGCTAAATGTAAATTTATGAAACCACTTTGGGGAAAAGCATGACATCATCTAGTAAAGTTGGAGAGTCATAGATCCTCTACCCAGTTCCATTCCTGTGTGGATTTCACCTTAAGGTTTCTTTTGCAGGAAGTGTTCCCAGAGAGAAATATATAAAATATTTGTAGTAGCATGTGACAACACAGGAACACAAAGCTGGAAACAGCTCAACTATTTATCAAAAAGTCAACAAATTAATACAATATAATATGTCCATAAAATATATTTACAGTATATAGGTGAAAATTAATGAAAGCCACGTGTATTAACACGAATGTATCGGAAGGACAAAAAGGGCAAGTTAAGCAGACCCTAAGAGGTATCCAAAGTTGTAGAACATACAAAATGAAAATGGATGTAAGGATGCCTACATACATCAATAAACAGAACGTAAAGGGTTTGAAAGGCAAAAGAATGACTAATCAAATAGTGAGATAATCCTCATCTTCAGTTAGGATGGGGAAGGGGAGAATTAAAAATGAGCACAAGAGGGTACCCTCAGTCCACAGGTGCTGGCTTTATTTGTCTCGTGCCTTATATGTGATTTTGTTTTGTTTTGTTTTGTTTTGTTTTGTTTTAAAGATTTTATTTATTTATTTGACAGAGAGAGAGAGATTACAAGTAGGCAGAGAGGCAGGCAGAGAGAGAGGAGAGAGGAGGAAGCAGGCTCCCCACTGAGCAGAGAGCCCGACATGGGCCTCGATCCCAGGACCCTGGGACCATGACCTGAGCCGAAGGCAGAGGCTTTAACCCACTGAGCCACCCAGGCGCCCTCATATGTGATTTTGTTTGCATGAAATATTTTGCTACAGACATCATACATTATTATTTTAGTGGATATTTTGGTGGTCTGCCTGGATACTGTCCCTCTTCGGGGCCAGCACAGCTGAACTCCAGCCAATGAAAGTATCAGATGATAACTCACCACCGTGTCATTCACTGGGCATTGGCTTTGGTATCAGGGAGTCTCCACCTGCAGTTACGCTCTCCACGGTGGGGCAGCCAGCAGCGGTGACTGGTTCATGGGAGGATACAAATGCCCAGCTCCTTTCCTACAATTTAGTACTACTCCGAATAGCCATCCCAGCTGAAGGATAAATTAAATATGATTTTTACTGAGGTATCACTTGTAACCTCATTTGTAGATCAGCTTCTCCCTTTGCTTAATCCTGCAAAACACACTGGGTTTTGCAATGTGTAAAATCATTGCATTTTAGCCATTGCATTAATTTAGAACTATGAATAATACAGCCAAGTTTTTCACCTTCACTTTTTGAAGAACAGATGATTTGCAGGTTACAGAACTCTTGGTTAATTTACTTTCCCCTGCAGCCCATGAATATGTAACCCCATTATCTTTCTGTTACTTCCATCACTTATGATGAAATGTTGGCTGTCATTCGTATCATTGGTCCCCTGCATGTGATGTGTCATTTTTTTTCTTGCTGCTTTCAAGATTTTCTCTTTTCCCTTGGCTTTCAGCTATATGTCTATGATGTTTCTAGGTGTGGCTCTCTTCAAATTTATCTTTGGGATTTGTTGAGCTTCTTGGGTCTATAAATGTTTTTCACTAAATCTGGGAAGATTTCAGCCATTATTTTTCAAATATTTTTTTCTACCCTTTTCTCTCATCCTTCTCATTCTGAAACTCTAATTGCAAATATGTTGGAACACTTAATATTATATTTTGAAGTATTTTCTGGAATATTTTCACTTTCATTAGTTGTTTTTTTTTTTTTTCTTTTCTTTCCCTGTTCTTCTGATTGGAAAATTTCTATTGTTCTGTCTTCAAGGTCATTGATTCTTCTGCTATCTCAAATCTGTTGCTAAACTCATCCTGAGAATTTTTTATTCAATGATGGTAATGTTTAACCCTAGAATTTCTATTTTCTTCTCTTTTATGTTTTCCTTTCTCTGGGGTCATTCTCTATTTGTTTACTCATTTTTTACATTTTTGCCTTTAATTACTTGAGCATCTTTAACTTTATAAACATATTTTTATCTGTCTTTAAATTTTTGCTAATTGCAGCATCTGTAGCTTCTCACAATCAGTTTCTGCTGGTGACTTTATTATTTTCAGAGTGCAGATCATAGTTTCCTATTTCTTTTTATGTTTAATAACTTTCGGTTGAAAATTTGACCCTGTAGATAACATGTAACAGTTCTAGATTCTGTTCTCCTGAGGAGCTTTAATCTTTTTACTTTCAGTAGCTAACTTGATTTGAAATGCGAAATCTATCTTTTCTGTGGTATATGTCTTCTGATGTTTATACATGACAACAAGATTATAGAAAATTCAGTACAGTCAAGCAAAGATTCCATCAACCTGACTGATTGCTATCATGTTAACCAAACATCCCCATAATCCTTTCAAATGTTCACTCTGGTGAGTAGTTTACATCATGTGAATAGAACTTGAAAGAGATTATTAGGGTTGTTTTTTTTTTAAGAGATGGACATCATTCTATTAATTTTTCAATGTGTCTCTACCTCTTTAAAAACCAAATTGTCACTCAGATTATAATAGCTCAGCTTTCAGATTTATTACATTTCAATATTGGATGGAATTCTATGACATTGGTGGCTTGTGTACTCTAAGTGTCAGAGTTGGTGGGACATATATTCTAAATAAAATATCTCCATTTTCAGGGAGGATTAAGCACCAGGAATGAAATGTGCCTCTCATACCTTCTTTATTACCCAAGAATTAATCTTACTCGGTGTGCAAGTATCCCAGACATTATGGAACAACTTCAGTTCATTGGTGTTAAGGAAATCTACAGGCCAGTCACGTAAGTAATGCATGGATTTCATAGTGGGGTAATGTACTTCAGAGAAGGCTGGGATTCATTTTCGTGTGGATTTATCACCACGTTATGGAATCCTTTTGAGTCTTGTTCTGTTTACTTATTTTTAGCTGGGGTGACAAGGTGAGCTTCTTGGTTGGTATGTCCAGGGTCCCTGAGATTCCCACCAGATTCAGTGATTTTTCTAAGAGGACCTAAAGGATTCATTCTATTATTGTATTCATGGCTAATATTTACTACAGAGAAAAGAATACAAAGAAAAATTAACAAAAGGAAAAGGTACATGGGCCAAGCCTAGAGAAAACCCAGTGCAAGTATCCAAGAGGCTGCTTCCGTGGAATCACACGGAATGTACTTAACACTACTAGCATCGAAGGATGACAACATGCAGGAAGTGTTGTCAATGAGAGATACTCATTAGAGACTCAGTTCCCAGAGTTTTTATTGAGGGCTGGTTACATAGTTGTCCTCTGCCCAGTAAGTACTAAAATCTAGACTCCTAGAAGGAAAGCAGATGTTCTACATAAATCGCATTGTTTGTACAAATAGTCGAGGCACAATGAGTCACTCTTCATTTAGAGAAAGTTTTATATCAGAGTAGGAAATTGTTTACTACTTAGGTTTGCTGGCGCTAGCCAAAGGCCAGCCTTCCAAACAGGCATTTCTAAGGATGGAATTCTCAGGCCTGCTATGTTCACTCACTCTGCACAATTGCACATCATAGAAACTCCTTTAGACAAAATAATAAACAAGATCTATATTATTTCTGCCCTCTTGGGATTATATTCTAGAGTGGGAGGGGGTAATAAACAGTATAAATATAAAATTTCAGATATTAGTAAGTGTTAGGAAAATAAGAAAGTGTGAAGAAAGTGTGAAAGAAAGTGTGTAGAAAGTGAAGAAGGTGTGAAGAAAGTGTGAAGCTGTTGTCATTTGGGTGGTAAACGTCTCTCTGGGAAGGTGTCTTAGTCTGTCCGGGCTGCTGTAACATAGTACCATAGACAGAGTGGCTGATAAAGACCAGAAACTTATCACTCACAGTTCTGAAGGCTGGAAGTCCAAGATCAAGGCGCCAGCAGACTCAGTGTCTGGTGAGGACTTACTTTCTCATAGATGACCGTGGTAGAGGAGGGGAGGGAGCTTTCTCAAGCTGCTTTTACGAGGGCACGAATCCCATGAGGGGATAAGACCCCAGGTCCTAATACCGTCACCTGAGTGTTAAAATTTCAACGTATGAATTGGGGGAGGAGCAAACATTCAATCCATGGCAGGAGGTGATGTTCGAACAGAGACCTAAGTGATGAGGAGCCAGCCATGGAAAGATATAAGGTATACTCTTTGTAAAGAGAAGACCCAGTGTAATGACCTTAGGGGTACGTATGAAGGTATCATGTACAAAGAACAGCAAGAAGATGAGTTTGGCTGGAGAAGAGTGAAATATGGTAGAGAGTAAGTGAGGAGGTCTGACAGCAAGAAGGATGTTATAGGTGACATAAAGATCACATAGGACTTTATAGGCGACATAAAGACTTTGGGTCTTAAGTGCAAAGAAGCCATTGTAGGATAGAAACAAAGTTGATTTGGCTACTGAATTGAAAAAGGATTCTAGAAGGACCAGACTGGGGAAAAAAATACCATCCAGGGGACTGTTGTGATTGCGAGGTTGAATTGTGTTGAGTTGCGAGGTGAATGCGTCTGGGACCAAGGCGGTGGCAGGAGAGCTGATGAGAAACAGTTACGAGAAGGTTACCTTCTCATGGTGGCACATGGTGGACCCATTGGTTGATGCCATCTCAGGAAGGTGATGAGGGAAAAAGAAGAGGAAAGAGAAAATGGTGATGTATGAGTGCTGTAGGGAAACATATTTGAAGCAGAAATGGAAAGTTCTGCTTTGGATATATTAAGGTCAACATAAAAGAAAGGATTTTATTCATTCTTAGCAATAGCACAAAGGAGAATTAGGGTGACTGGTGGAAACTTTGGAGCATAGATTTTGTTTTAATATAAGGAATAATTTTCTAGTGAAAGAGACTGATATAATTAAGTGAAAGGTTCACATAGATTTTTGAGGGGATAATTTTAAGGAGAGGATTAAAAAACATCATGAGAATGTGGTCAAGTGCATTCACTGAAGTAGCATATAATTATGATCTACTTTTTATTCTGAAATATTTTAGAGGTTCTAAATGATGAACTAAGAGCACTCTTCTTTTTTAAATTATACTATCTGTCAATATGTTGTGAGTTCCTACCCAGACAACCCAATGATCACCAGAAGTCTGTATCTACTAAAATACAAATAACAAAATGCTTATGTAAATTTGTTTGTAATTCATAAAGTATTTCCATATGTATAATTTTAATTAATTTGTTTTCACACAATTCCAACTGGTAGAGTAGGACTTGCAATCCCATTTTGTAGAAGAAGAAATCGAAAATGAGGGCTTCAGAGACTATTTCACATCAGATGGTGCAAAATCAATGGAGGAGATAATGTTTGCTGTGTCTCTGATATAGACAGGGAGGTAGATTCCTACATTTTTATTAAAAATAAATAATTACATGTTCAAAAAATAAAATGGTAATGAGTATCAAAACAGTATATAAAATGTCATTCTAAAAACACCAGGCTCTAGTCTTGTTTTTATTTTTATTTTTATGTGTTTTTTCAAAGATTTCATTTATTTATTTATTTGAAAGAGAGCGAGCACAAACAGGGGGCAGGGGCAGAGGGAGAGGGAGAATCAGACTCCCCGCTGAGCGGGGACCCCCCCCCCAACACGGGGCTTGATCCCAGGACCCCAGGATCATGACCTAAGCTGAAGGCAGATGCTTAACCCACTGAGCCACCCAGGTACCCCTACAGTCTTGTTTTTAAAATATCAGTATTGTTCCTAATAAGACTTAGTAGCTTTTTCCCCCCTTTAGAATATTTTTTTATATATTGACTAGAAACTTTTCCCATTCAGGGGTTAATCTGGGAGCATGTTGAAAACAAATGGAGGTTCAAAGCTGTTTGTTTTAGAAGGTGGTGATTCAAAATGCATTCTATGGCCTAACTACTTTCTTTTGTGTTCAACCTGTGTAAATCCTCTGAAAACACTCCCCTCCCAAGTTCCAAGGAGCTCTGTGAGAGTCCACACCTTTGGTCTCTCCCAGAAAATACTGAAGTTGGGTTTTAAGAATCGCTTCCCAGAACCAGGCCAGTTTTGAGACTTCATTGACCACATAAAACCACTTAACTACATGGTTAAATTTATTTATTCTCCAAAAATACGAGTGAAGAGGAGTCTGTGTTGTAAAGTTCACGTTTAGGCTTTAAATCGGGCTTTGAAGTTAGTTCATCGCACTGACTTCGATGTTATTGAAAGCCAGACCAACGAGGTACTGGCTAGAAGACCAGAAAGAGAAATAGCTTGGGTGATTTTTTTTTTTTTCTGTTTTACTGAAGAGAATATTGTGAATTTGGTTTCAGGAGACAATATTCAAGAGGAATATCCTATAACATAGAACCCCTACTGTCCTAGTCCATGCCTTGCATGTAATGGTTAGTTAGGGGCACTGTCTTATTTTAAACCTTCTGTAACAATCCTAGGGTTAGAGGAAGAGCTGGTAGAAAAGTAGAGCTAACTACATCTGGTCTCAGATCTGCCTGTTCGAGGGGCTGTGATTTCCTTCTGTCTCCTACAGATCTGGCAGGACTTAAGGAAAAACGAAGAGACTCCTAAGAGATCAGATAACAGACTAGATCACGAGTTTAGATAAATTCTGTATTCTCTGCCACACCACACGTCGACCCTTTCTACGTACGTCCAGGGAGGCTTTTGTGATGGACAGTTTGATGTAGTTTGTTCAATTTCTACAAAAGAATCAAGGGACCTGTGTGTAATTTTTCTTTGTAGGAAAAATTCCTTCATGGTTTTTATGTGTAAAAATCCTCCATGCTTGTTATAAGGGCTTTAAGAAATGCAGAAAAAAAGGTTTCAAAAAGAAGGCACAAGCAATCGCCTCAAATTCCATTAGAAATAAACAATGGTAACATTTATTGAATGTTATTACAGAGGTCTTTCTGTGGAGGGGTTGCTGTAAAGATGAATAGATTGCTGCTATAAGAATTATAATTGTAATGTTTCAAATAACACATTAAATCTAAATCTTGTTTAATTTATATAAAAACATGGGGCGCCTGGGTGGCTCAGTCGGTTAAGCATCTGCCTTTGGCTCAGGTCATGATCTCAGGGTCCTGGGATTGAGTCCCGTATTGGGCTCCCTGCTCAGCGGTGAGTCTGCTTCTCCCTCTCCCTCTGCTTGTGCTCTCTCTCTTTCTCTGTCAAATAAATAAATACATAAATCTTTTTAAAAATTTATATTAAACATGAAGCTAAAACTGAACAGTTGTTGAACTTCAGATAAACGTGGTTGCTGCTATTGTTTTTAACCACAACAGGTAGTATTTTATAAAAGGGTCTCAAATGTTGAGGATACAGATTGCAGAAGACATTAAAATGTTGTGCACACTTGTTTCACTACATGTTTTGACTTCAGATCATAAAAGATGAGGACATTCATACTTTCACATTTCCCCCCACGGCCCTTTTCCATACCTCCAAATATTTATCACTTAGATTACAATTTTTATATTTTCAAGGTTTTAAATTTTCCCCTTTATTTCTCAAACCAAACTCCCACAATATTTAATGTGACTTTTAGACTTTAATAGATTCAATGGTAACCCTTAATCTTACAGGGTTTCTACATTTCTGAGCTCTTTCATTTGATTCACCAGAATGTTATTTCCAAGTTGGTTCATCAAGAAGGGTTTCCAAGTGCTTTATGTCCTGTGTTTTTTTGTTTTTGTTTGTTTCTTTTTTGTTTTTATATTTGTGAATTTCTGCATTTATATCTGGACAGCATTTAGGTGGACATGACATTTGGGGGTCATACCATTTTTCCCCCTTGGGAGTTCTCTTCGGATAAATGGTAATATTCTTCATCTTCATAGAATTCGTAAGTTAAACTGAACACATTTTAGTGTTGAACATCTGCATTAAATTTTCCTGAAACACAGCATGTTCTTTCATTACATATATTAACTTTTTTTTTTCATTTCAGGGAAAACTTTTTCTTGTATCTACAAAGTATTTTTTAATCTATTTGGAATTTTTCACAAGTGCTTTCTCTTAAAATTTTTTGGAAGGTTCTTTTGCTTCTTGCTTTTTTCCAATTTATTTGGTACTAAATTTGTTTTATCCTAAATTTATTTCCATCCGTCTGCCATCTCCCTTTTCATCTCATTCTGTTGTTTTAAATTCCTGTACGTGAGCTCTTGTTTAATTAAATTTATGCTCTTATTAAATAAAATTAGTCCATGAATCACTTGTGGGAATTGTCTCTGGTATAATTGGTTTATATTTTCTTCTAGAGTCAGCCTTTTCTGTCTCTTTTCATGAAATGTGATATATTTTCTTCTTTCCCTATATTTGCAGGCATGTTATGTCATTTCTTGCTTATGCTGAGCTAATTCTGTCTAAAATGTCTCTTTCCTCTGGTAAAATGTGGGTGATTCTTTCTACCTTCTTTTTTTTTTTTTTAAAGAATTTATTTACTTATTTGACAGAGGTAAAGAGCACAAATAGGCAGAGCGGCAGGCAGAGAGAGAGGGAGAAGCAGGCTCTCTGCCGAGCATTCTTTCTACCTTCTAAGCAAATCTAACAGTAGCCCTCTGTCTCTGCATACCACAGTTTGAGGTTGGGCTGACATATTTTATGGACACACTTTACCATATTTTGAGGGTAAAGGGTTGTGGGGTTAGAGGTGTAGAGCGAGGGCTGTATATTCTGGATTACAGTGGGTGGGTTATTCCTTTCTCAGATGCTCTTAAGTAAATCTACTGAGGAAGTTTTCTTTCTTTCTTTTAAGATTTTTTTTAAAGGATGTATTTATTTTAGAGAGAGAGTGGGTGGGGGCCATGGGAGAGGAAGAGAGAGTCTTAAGCAGACTCTGCACTGAACACAGAGCTGATGCAGGGCTCGATTTCATGACCCTGAGGTCATGACTTGAACTGAAACCAAGAGTCAGACACTCAACCTACGGTGCCACCCTGGCGGCCCTTTAAAGATTTTATTTTTAACTAATCTCTACACCCAACATGGAGCTCAAACTCAACCTGGAGATGAAGAATCACATGCTCCACCGACCGAGTCAGCCAGACACCCCTGAGGTAGTTTTCTAATTGGTTGGGACTAACTCCCTTTCCATGTGGGAAGGTCCGAGACTTTACATCATATGGTCAAATCTGTTGTGGCCCAGAAGTTTCTCCTCTATCAGGAAAGTAACTGGGGGCTTCCTAATGTTCCTCTAGTCTTGGAGTATTGAAAGGATTAGGAGTTATACCTTGTTAAGTCAGGTTCCTGTCTTTCATCAACAATTAGACTGTAAAGTGTATGACATGATGTTGTCTCTCCGCCCCCCCCCATTGGCTTGTTGGTATGTTTTTATTTCTGTTTTACTATTTTTTTTAAAAGTCAAATCCTTGAGGTATAACTTACCTATGACAAAATGCACCCATTCTCAGATGTTATACCTACTTTCCCCCATCACGGACAAGATATAGAACATTTTCATCATCCCCACGTTCTCTTCTGCTATCTGGAGACAATCCCACCTCCCACACAAAGCCCCAGGAAATGGCCAGTCTGCTTTCTAGCACTACATTCGTTCAGTCTTTTCTAGGTTTTATAAAAGTGGGATCCTACAGTATGGGCTCTTTTGTGCCTGGCTTCTTTGATTCAGAATATTTTTAAGATTCATCTATGCTGGTGTATCAGCTGTCCACTCCTTTTGATCGTTGCGTAGTATTCCTGTGTGTGGATACACCAGAACTCATCTCATATCATGAGATGACAAAGTTCATGTCAGTTGAAAGACATTTGGATTGTGTCCAGACTCTGCTATTATGAAGAAAGCTTCTACAAACAGTATTGTATTAGTCTCTGTATAGACATGTTTTCCATTTTCTGGGCTAGCATGGAGTGCTGGAATCACTGGATTTATTTTCCTCAAACGACTCTCAGAATACTTTCCAAAATGATATTCCTTTTTACATTCTTACCAGTCATATATAAGAGCTCCTAAATTTTACTTATTTTAAACGTATGTAGTGGTATCTTATTGTGGTTTTATTTTCCATTTCTCTTATGACTCACAATGTTGATTCTCTTTTCACATGCTTATTGGTCATTTATATACATTCCTTTTTAGTTGTTCAAATTTTTGTCCATTGTTTCGTTGGGTTACTTGTTTTCTTATTATTGAGTTGTAAGAGTTCTTTATATTTTTAAAGAGTTATTTATACTTAACGATATAAACTGTCAGATATATATTTACAACTAATTTCTCCTAGCCTGTGAAAATTTTCATTTTCATTTTTTAACAGTATTTTTTGAAGCCCATTTTATCATTTTTTATTTATTTTTTACTTCGCATATCTTGTATAGGAAGTCTTTGCCTACCCAAGGTTATGAAGATTTTTTTTCCTGTTTCCCCCTCCTAAAAAGTTTACAGCACCTTTTCCCCATTGAATTACCCTGAAATGTTTGTTGAAAATCATTGGGTCATATACTATCTCTGGACTTTGAATTCTCTTTTACTGATGTTCATGTTTAGCCTTATTCTAATATCACACTCTGTTATAGTAAGTCTTGAACTAAGACCATGTAAATCCCAAAACTTTGTCATTTGTTTTTTTTCCCCAAAATTAGTTTGGGTAGTCTAAGTTAATTTCATTTATCTATATATTTTTAAATGAACTTGTCAATTAGATTAAATTTACAAAGGGAAATTGCTCACCGATATTAAATCATAATGTTAACGTAATTTGTTTTTATCAACTACAGTGATACGTAAATGATACCCTTTTATTTATATATGCATCTGGGTAGACATTTACACACTGCTCCAATATACAGAAACAAAATTGTTTTAGTTTCTAAACCATTCCCAATATTCCTAACCAACTCCCAGTCCCCATGAGAGCAGAACTTGCTACTTCAAGGTTACCTGTTTCTGGTTTAAAGCTTAGTGTTTAAGGACAAATACTCAGGATAAATATTTACCTCTTTAGGATTTCTCCTCTTTCCATCCCTCCATTCCCTTTTCTCCAGGGGTGATCCGGAAGTGTGGTGTCGGATAGGTTGGAAGGGGTAGGGGGTTAGTTGGTGTGACGTCATTACAGATAGAGGCCTGAACAAAGTCGGCAGGAAAGCAGAGGGGACAATAAGGATGAGTCCAGCTGCCATCTCAGACATGGACATGCATGGACATTTCATTTTTTAACAGTATTTTTTGAAGCCCATTTTATCATTTTTTTATTTATTTTTTACTTCGCATATCTTGTATAGGAAGTCTTTGCCTACCCAAGGTTATGAAGATTTTTTTTCCTGTTTCCCCCTCCTAAAAAGTTTACAGCACCCTTTTCCCATTGAATTACCCTGAAATGTTTGGGAGGCTCAGGACAACGTGCCCAGATCACGTGCCCTGGTCATGGTGTCTCCGAACGCGTGAACTTTTTCTGCATCCTTTTCCATATACTTATAGTCAATTAACAAGTGTGTTTATACTATTTCCGTTACTTTATGCTGTGAAATCTCCAAAAAAGCACTAGTTTACTCGTTTATTCTAGCAGCAAAACTTTTTAAAGTTTTCATGTATGTACAATAATACACTATTCCCTCTCACCAGCAAGGCTGTGGGAAACGCCCAGGGTTAGACCCCATTAGCGCTTTAGTGTGGGTTCCAGTGCCACCTTGTGGTCATTCAGGGGGTTACAGGCTGAGGCTTTCCTTTGGATATTTCTCACTGGTTATGAAACTGATTTTCTTTTTTTAAGATGGACACCTTAGCTCTTTGAAAAGCGAATTTTATTTTTAATATTTGACTTTAAAACTTTTAATAAAATCTACCTGTAGCTTTCCACAGATTTAAAAGGACATTGTAGGGGTGCCTGGGTGGTTCAGTTGAGTCAAGGACTCTTGGTTTTGGCTCAGGTCATGATCTTAGGGTGGTGGGATTGAACCCTGCATTTGGCTCCCCTTTCAGTTAGGAGTCCACTTGTCCCTCTCCCTCTGCTCCTCTCCCCGCTTCTTATGTGCTCTCACTCTCTCTCAAATAAAGAACAGACATTTTTTAAAGAGACATTGTGAAGATCAAATATTAAAAGTGTAAATTCCTTGGCTGGAAGTTAATTAGTTGGTAATTACTGGAACCTCTTCTTGGAATGTTATGGGAGCCAAATACCTGCTGGTTACCCATGATAATGCCCGGGAAGACTCATGGATTAGTTCATGTACATTTTTGTGGTCGGCCAACACTTACTTAACACTTTTTCTTTTTTCAGGAATCAATAATATAAAACTTACATTTAATGAAAAACATCACTGGAGGAGTACCTTTTCAAGCAGATTGTGTCATTCTTCTGTGATTTCTTCTTTCTTTCTTGGCCATTAATGTGGTTTTTTTTAGAGCAGCAAGTGGAAGCAAGAGTCCATCTTCGGCGGAATATTTATTTTTTCTCAGTAAAATTTGAAAAATACTGGTTCCATTTCAGATTTTTAGAATTTATTATCACTTAGGAAAGTCAAAACAGGGCAGCCAGCAGGGGTCAGGCTTTTCAACTCTGTGGAACTGAAGTTTCCATGTCTTAGAGTAACACATTGCTTT
Organism: Ailurus styani; assembly: GCA_002007465.1. Classification (NCBI taxonomy): domain Eukaryota; kingdom Metazoa; phylum Chordata; class Mammalia; order Carnivora; family Ailuridae; genus Ailurus; species Ailurus styani. The sequence continues at coordinate 813,035 of LNAC01000037.1, read as the reverse complement.
ATTACACCATTAGCGTTAAATTCTGCAGAACGGAATGCATACCAGCTATAGTGTTAAGGAGACCCAAAAATAAATAAATAAATAAATAAATAAATAAATAAATAAATAAGCAAGGGATTGTGCGGCTGGGGGAAGCTTTCTGGGTCAAAATCATTTGTCTAGAGTAGTACCCATCTGCTACAAAAATAAGGAATTTCATTTTTTTCAAAAGACTCCTTGCTTGGTCTCTGTATTCCTTCTGGCAATTGCTGACTAGTCAATCAATCCTTTGCATTAGGTTTTCTACGTGTGTAAAAATGGATAAGTATGCAGTCTATTTTAGAATGTTGGTAAGTAAGGGAGACATGTAATGCTTTTGTTCTGAATATGACTAATTGTGGTTATTTTAAATTCAGGACCTGGCCCTTCATTATCAAAAGCCCCAAGCAGTATAAAAACCTTTCTTTCATGGATGCAATGAATAAGTTCAAATGGGCTAAAAAGGAAGGTCTTTCCTTCAACAAGCTTGTCCTTAGCTTGCCCGTGAATGTGAGATGCTCCAAGACAGACAATGCAGAGTGGTCGGTAAGTCCTACTTTGTTTTCATCTTCGGAGAAACCAGATGTCACTTTTTGCCTAATCCCCAACCGGTAAAATCTAAGGAACAGACAAATATCCATAAATCCAGTGTTTTAGCTGTCTTTTGATATGTCTGATAATTTACTTGTTCAATAACTGATGGGGTTGACTGAAAACTCCTGATTTCACCCCCTACAAAGAGAGGTTGACTGTTCAGCTAAGGTCAGAATGAAGCAGAAATAGGATGGGACGAGAGCTTGAGAATGCAACAGAGCTGAGTTTGTATCTCTCCTTCCCAAAGGCGCACGTGGCTTTCTCCTCCACCTCCCTCCGAATCCCTAAGGCTCTGACACCCCTAATGGTTGATTCCTTGGGCAGCCACCCCCTCTCACCCACCGCTTTCACCCTGCCCAGGTGGGGGAGCTGAGCAAGACCTTCTCTTCAATCACTGGTGTCATCTACTCTTTGGTTTTTCAGATTCAAGGGATGACAGCATTACCTCCCCATGTGGAAAGACCATATAAAGCAGAGCCTTTGGTGTGTGGAGCCTCTTCTTCCTCTTCTGTGCACAGAAATCGCTCTCTTGAGCTGCTCGTGGGCTTCATGGCACTCGGCAGCTTGCTGCCCAACACGTGCTTGTGGTCATCATTTTGTGCCTGGGGACGATGTTTCCTGTGATCCGTGCGTGTCAGGTTAGAGACACTGCGGGCGTGAAGAGAGAGCATGAGGCATGTGGAGAACTTCCGGTCACACACTCCCTTCCTCCCCACATCCATCCTTCCCTGTCTACCTGACAGATGTCGACTGGGTTCTCCTCTTTTGCTTAGATATATCTGATCACATGTATCCGTTGCCAATAAAGCAAAACTGGACTGACTTAACACAACTTTTTTAACAATTTGGGACGAAGTCAGGTGGAAGGGATTGAGTTCTTTATTTCCTTCCATGTTTAATTTTATTTAAAGACTCATTATCTTTATCTCACTTTTTCATTGGTGATTTGGCTTCCAGATTCTTTTCTTAAAAGGCTTTCATCTTAAAAATGTAAAGGAAAGTACGCTCTGTTTCATGTTTCTTCCTCTTTATTGTTCTTTGGGGGTGACTTTCCCAGTGTGACAATGGTCCTTTCTGTCCTTCAGTGTTAATCCAGCTCTGCTCCTTCTGTGAAAAACTGAGGGACCCCTGACCTCAGTGCGTTTCAGCGATGCCCATTCTAGCTTCTCGGTTTATCTGGGTCTACTAGTACTCCCAAACTACCCCAAACCCATCTCGAAGTAATTTCTTTTTCCTTCCCTGCTCAGGGCTGGCCAGGTGAGTTTTTTTCTTGAATTCTGTCACCCTCTAAAAATAAAGCAGCTAAGGGAAACACAGCAATGGTGCATAATGGTTGTAGGCTGAGGAGAAAATGTAGCTGACTGCAAACCCCGTGCTGTGAGGAGTCCTTCATGAGGTTCCGGGTCAAAGGCCCGGTAGTTCAAGCCAGCCTAGGAGGGTGTGAGGTCCCTGTAGGACCTCACTGACCGCTTTGGGTGTCACGCGTGAGGCATCCTGGCTCAATTGGAGTCATATTTGCTCTGGTAGATTTATTTCTATATTAGTTAATAAACTAACTTTCCTTAGTAAAGTCGCCAGTGGAATATTGTGTCACTTTTTAGGTTCCCTTTGTGTAGTTCAGCCAAATCTCATTGTGTGTCCCCTCCTCATTTCTTAAGCTAAGTCTGTTTGGATCATATTAATAAACTAAGTAAAATAAAATGTTTGTGTGGTATCTTGTATGCTCTTTGAAGAGAGCAAGAGATTCTGTACTGATGTGTCCAGTCAAATGGATTGAGAATGTTGCATTTTTGTATTCCATTTGTAAACCCTTTCTCTCCTGCAAACAATGTCTTCAACACAAACTATATCGTCATTTAAATAAATACTGTATTTTGTATTATCTTGGTTCTCAGAATTTATCCATTTAATGAAATGTTTGTGACATTTATGAGGCATATTTCATAGTTAAGTTTACTTGTTTTTATTTCCTAACTGCTATATCAAATTCTATGATTTTCCATCCAAATATTTGTATAAGAAACAAGATGATCCCAAACACCTCCTATTTGAGATCTCATGTTTATTTTTACTTCAGACTGTCTGAATTTGAGATGTCAAAGTAAAGTGATTTCCTTTGGAAATTATGGAATAATATATTTGTTTTCATTGTTCTTTGGGAGGAAGGTGAATATACAGGCTAGAAAGGGATATAGGGATTTTAGAAGTTTGCATTGGTGGATTCAGGGAATCTCCTTTTTCAGTTGATGTTACTAAGAACAAAGCTGACATTCTTCTCTCAGGAATTCTCATGAATGTATAATTGTGAGGCATTGACTCTTTATTTGAAATTAGGGTAGGTTATCTGTTGAAAATTTGGTAGGATTCTGATTATATTCGAAGTTAGTTTGTTCTTACCACCTTCCTGAAGAGTCCAGGCTTTTTACTCTGTCCTTGGTCACATTGCATGACCTGTTTCCTCGGCCAGCAGAATTGCCTGAGACCCAAGGAAGGACAGAGTCTCCATGTCTGATGGTCCCTGCTTTGATCCTTAATGCAGGAAGGGGGTAAACACTTAGGTGATGACACCAATATTCATCAAACCTGGGTGATATTGAGGGTATCTCAGATGATCATTTTCTCTGAAGGAGACTCAGGTGGGATCAAGAGAGTCTTAGTGGTGATAAGAGAGCTGCAGTCCACAGATGGAAACCTATTAAGAGCTTTGAACTTCATCTTAATGACTATGGAGGCCTGTTATGTGGCAAACAGAAGGACATAGGGAAGCACGGTAATTGCATTGTACGTAATTGTACTGTACAATTTGTTCACCCAAATTTATTGTTGGAAACATAAGCCATCTCCTGTTTTCTAGTATGATAAACATTGTTGTGATTATAAGTATTTCCTTACAATAAATTACTATAAGTGAAATTGCAGAATTAATAATTATTTTTTTAAGAATTTTGAATTAATAATTTTAAGTTGAATTTTGATGAATATTGCCAGATGTCTTCAACTTTTTGTTTAAATTATTTTCAGATGGTTCCAAATTCTATCTAGCTACCTATCTACCTGTCCATCTAACTATATCATCTGTCTATCCATCCAACTCTGTCATCCATCATCTATCTACAGAGAGTGAATGATCATTTAAATACGGCAAAACGATAACAATTGAGGACTCTGAGTGAAAGGTTTTTAAAAATCTATTCTTTTTATGTTTGAAATTATTTCAGAATAAACAGCTACAAATGTGAATGAAACAATGAAGGATCCACCTACAGTACAATGATCCAAGCGGTCTTTCTCCCCTAGGCAGTAGCCCACCATTTTGAAGATGGATAAAGAGAACTTGGGTTGAGGTTTTTCCTCAGATACCTCTGGGAGATTATTTCTCAGTTTGTCAATGCTGACTAGAGACAGGCATATGCCCAGTTTGGAGGTCCAGAACAAATAAAGGGCTCAAAGAACCCAGGGAGTGAAGAAGGATCCCCATAACAACGAAATAACGAGAGGTCTTAGAGTTTGGAATCATTCAAACATATCATCTATCATTTGTGTTCTTCCCTCGATTATAAACCTAATGTGTAATAACGCTTATTCACTGAAGGGAATCTAGAAAATATGGTAACTTTGAAAAAGTAAGTAACAAAATCCATTAATCCTATTACTCAGAGAAGATCACTTTTACCCTTTTGGTGATATGCTTCTAGTATATACCTCTGAAAGGCTATTTGTGTGAATCCATATATTGATGTTAGCTAGCACTAAGTTCTGCCACAAATACCAAATATGAGTGGTTTAACACAAAAAGGTTTACTTCATGTTTATTTAATAGTTCCATGTATGTGGTTTATTTGGTAACCGACTCTCCTTCTTAAGGTGGTTCAGGTTCCCAAGATCCTGTGATTCCATCATCCCTAGATCCCGAGGGCCCCTGCATTCACCTTGCTAATGCAGAGGGACCTGATCTAGAAGGGACATAAATATCATTTCTGGATTCATTCTGTCCATTAAAATTAGTCACATGGCCTCACTGGAATGCAAAAGAGGCTGGATGTGCAATGCTTAATGGGGTAGCTGTCTCCCAATGACAACACCATAGAAGAGCTGACTCAGAGGCAATAGATACATTTTAGCAAACTTGACTTTTCATCTAGATCAGTGATTCCAAGAGTTTCGAGTTAGAAACAATTAGACCAATATAGGGGTGCCCACTATACATTTTGTCAAATAGAGCACTGATCAGAATAAATACCATTATTTCATAAATTTTATTGAAAGCCTCCTTAGAGCCAGGCTCTCCTCTAGAGTGTTGGCCTTAGAATTATGAGCAAAAACAGCTATTATCTCCACCATGACGGAGATTTAGACTTGTGATGAAGCTCATAACTGAGTCAACTAAAATCTCCTGTCACCAACATTTCACTTTAAAATGTGGAACGAGGGATGCCTGGGTGGCTCAGTTGGCTAAAGTGTCTGCCTTTGGCTCAGGTCATGATTCCAGGGTCCTGGGATCGAGTCCTACATTGGGCTCCCTGCTAGGTGAGGAGCCTGCTTCTCCCTCTGCCTGCTGCTCCCCCTGCTTGTACTTAATCTCTCTCTCTGTCTGTGACAAAAAATAAAACCTTAAAAAAAAAAGTAAAACGTGTAAGGATTCAGAATAAATGTCAGCCCTTCAAACTGAACAAATTGAACTTTGTGAAAAGCTTATTCATTCACTTTTTCCATAAACTTGGACCATGAATCCAGTTTATATCTTAGTTTGACCATCTTAGCCCTACAAAATCTTGATTGACAGTCACATCCAAATTCAGCATGGTCAAACTGATACGTCATGAGCAGAAAACAGATAATTGAAGAGACTGACGGCGGCATCCCACACTCCCCTGGCTAGAGCTATGGTCCATGGAAAATATGAAAAGTCATGGAAAATTGTTCCAAAGTTAAGCAGGCTTACTACAGAACTTCTCAGAGTCTTTAAAATATAACTATGCATCTGAAAGTCCAAAAGAAGTTATGTTCTATGAAACATTTCCCAAAGTACTGTGCAGTGGTGGAACGACATTCCCCACGAAACACACTTTGGGGCACACTACTTTACTGGCAGAGGGTGGCCAGGTTTCTGTAAAAATTTTTATGGAAGATTCCAAACTGTACATGGGCAACTGTAAAACACAGCCCGACAGACATAGGCCTCCCACTTATGTTCACTAGTCTCTTCCTTGCTTCCTGTTCTATTTTGCCAACAAACACACACTACTTTTTTTGTTTAAATTAATCTAGAGGTAGTTATTAAACACAGAGAGAATTTCAAAAAGGAATTTAAAAGGGAATATTGAAAAAGGATATACTAAAATGAATTACATGGCATGAATTAGGTATTTGAGAAATGTTGACCTATAAGGCTGCAAGTCTTTGGAAAGTTTATGACCTCTGGACAGAGACTAACGGTGTGGAATCGATGTATTACAAAAAAAAAATTGGAAAGTGTGGGGAATAATCTACAAATGTAGGATGCAAGCCTGAACTGAACTAATTTCCTCCTTCATATTTTTAAGTAGCCCTATTAAATATTCACAAGCAAAATAATGCCATACATTTATCTAATGATTTGGAATTTGCAAAGTGCTTTCATAATATTTAATGCTTAAAAATGCTCTTATGAGTGAATACTTATATTCAGAAAAGGTAAGAAGACAGGATTTTATGCCCTAATAATTGTGGGAGACCCGTTTCAATCACTTTACGAACTACATGTGTATGACCTAGATCCAAATTACTTGGACTTACTAAGCTTATGTTTTCCCACCAGTAAAGTGGGGATAATAATTTCTCACCTTATAAAGTGGCTTAAGGACTAAAAGTGGTGATGAAGGGATAGCACCTGGCACACTGCACTCTCAATATTACTTTTTTCCCCTCTCTTTGCAAGATCTCACACTGGAGTGTACACTTTCTGACCATAAATGCAGAATTTTCTCTCCTACCTTACAGGCATAATCAACTAAAATTTGACTTTAACTGAACCACTTCTGCTGAGCGAATGATACGTAATCAAATGAATAGATCCGGGTGAATTTGACAATCATTCCCCCCAGTAAGTCTCTCTAATGACTGACTGCTTGTTTTGACTTCCGTTTCTGAAGAGGAAAAACATCTTATTTTGTTGTTGGTTTTTTTTTTTCTTCTCTTGGAAATAATGACTTCTCCCTGAAATGAATACTAGTTCAGAGTTAAAATGAGCCAATCTACCTTTCTTGTCTTTTCTATGATGAGTTTTGTATGTGAATAGCTTTAAATTCTGCTCTATTTCTCATTGCTTCGTGAGATTTTATCTTCCTTATTTGACTACAATAATTTCACCTCACCTTGAGAAATTATTCCAAAAGTTGTCTTATTAGTGTATGATTGGAAAGACAGGCTTTTCCAAATAATCCTACTAAATATAATGATATTCTGTTAAGCAAAAATAAGACAGATATGGGACATGAAAGAGAGTGGGGTGGGAGAGGGATCTGTATTGCGAGGGAAGTATTTCCCCTATTAGCCACTAGAGGGCGTGCTGCGTATCTGGCCGTAAATCTTCGCGGGCCTCTCAGAACCTGCCCCAGGCTTTCATACTAACTCCATCTACTTTCTCTATTAGGTTTGTTGGTGCTAATTCTAAATCCATTACCTGCAGTTTAAACTTTCTTTCTGAGAGTTTAGCTCTGAGGTCAATCTTAGGTCTCTTAGCTTTTTATAGAGATGGCTCTAAGCCTCCTTTTAAAATTTCCAATCTGGAGGCTCCTGGGTGGCTCAGTCTGTTGAGCCTAGGACTCTTGGTGTCAATTCAGGTCATGATGTCAAGGTCATGAGACTGGGCTCTGTGCTCAGTACAGGGTCTGCTTGATTTTCTCTTCCTCTCTCTCCCCCTCTGCTCCTCCCCTCGTTCACGCTTGTGCTCTCTCTCTGTCTCTAAAATAAATGAATAAATAAGATCTTTGAAAATAAAATTTCCAATGTGATGATGCTTCATTATAGCTGCGTTTCATGTTTCACCTTCCATTCTGAAATTGTTTAGATCTTTAACTTTCTGTTCTCTTATTTCTCACTTTTTGGGTTTGTTTTCTAGTTTAATTTCCCCTTTTAATTCTGATCTCGCCATCTTAATCATTGCTTCCCAGGATCTTTATTATTTAGTCCATTAGTTCTTTATGCTTACAAAATATCCTTTACTCTCATCAGCAGAATTGTGAGCAATGGGCGAGAATGCACTTTGCCAACAAGAAACAGTCGAGGAATGTTTCCCCCAGAACACTTCGTGTCTATATCACTGGCTCCCTCTAAAGGATTTCGCAGGACAGTTGAAATTTTCCAACGCTTGAAGTCCTTTGTTAATCTTGCTAGAGTCATAGATCCCATAACTCAGATGACACAGTGGTTTTGCAAGAATGGTGTTGCTTTCCACAGACGATTTGGTCCTGATGTGAAGTACTCTGTTCTTTAAAACTCCATAGTCCCCAAATTATAAAACCACAGGGTCTGGAGTTAATTTTGACAATTTCATCTCCTAGCCAGGAACCGTATGTAGGCATCGGGCTTGGAGAACTGGGCAAATATGGTATACTGAGCCGACTTCTGTCGCTTTTGTGACTGCTAATTAGAGAAATTTTCTCTTTCCTTCTTTTAAGATCTTCTATTTTTATAGTTAACAGAGATTTCCTGCACTTCTGTCATTTACTTAATTGAGATGTAGTTGTCCATATGGACTCTGCAGGAAGTTTGTATGCATCCTTTAAATGATTTTAGTTTTTCATCAGTCATTCACCCTGGAGTCAGACACTTCGCTATAGACTTGAAATACACTGGTAAACAAGAAAGCTGGAGCTCAAAAAGAAGGAGAAAAACAGAGGTTGTAGGTATGATTTTTTAAAATCTCTTATTTTTGAGTCCTCTTTGCATAACTAATATAGCATCGATTCTCACGGCCATAGGACATAGTTTCTTTTCACTTCTAGTCTACATCTTGTTGTAATATTCAACATGTATATTGTATATAGCTAAGTGTTGTATTTACCCTCAATGTTAGTGGTATTTTTAGAACATTTAACTTACTTTCGGTTATTAACTATAGAGGAATTCATTTAACTCAGTAGTTTAAAAAACCTTTCTTTAAGTATGATATGCCTGTATCTCAAAGAAGAATATTGTTTTTTTTAAATGTGATTTGGTGCCGTTCAACTCTATCTAATTTAAAAATTATACTCTTGAACACTTTCCCAACCAGAATGAAAAGGGAACTGAGAGGTAGAATGAGTGAGCAGAGAGTCTGCAGAGACTTTGACTGTGGTCAGTATTGCCTGTCTATGGAAAAACATGTTTACTTAGAATTTGTTACACATGTTTGGTCTCCAGCTCATAGTAACTTTTTTTTTTTAATTTTTTTTATAAAAATTTTTAAAAGATTTTATTTATTTATTTGACAGAGCTAGAGATCACAAGTAGACAGAGCGACAGGCAGAGGGAGAGGGAGAAGCAGGCTCCCTGCTGAGCAGGGAGCCCGATGCAGGACTCGATCCCAGGACCCTGGGATCATGACCTGAGCCGAAAGCAGCGGCTTAACCAACTGAGCCACCCAGGCACCCCAGCTCATAATAGCTTTAAGTACCTATTTTAACATGAAGAATTGACTTTAAGTCTTTGCTTTACTTCATTATGATGAACAGAGGATCTATTTAAAGGTGACCCAAGTACTGGGGTGCCTGGGTGGCTCAGTTGGTTAAGCATCTGACTCTTGGTTTCAACTCAGGTAATGATCTCAGGGTCATGAGATAGAACGCTGCATTGGGCTCCATGTTGAGTATGGAAGCTGCTTGAGATTCTCTCTCTCTCCCTCCCTGTGCCTCTCCCCCTGCTTGCCCACATGCTCTCTCACTCTCTCTCTCTCTAATAAAATAAATAAAATCTTAAAAAAAAAAGCTGACCCAAGAACAATGAAAAAGCTATAATAAAATATCAAACTTTTAAAAATGCTCTTAAGATAGTTATTTAAAAATTCATGTCCTATGGACTGTCTAATGTGATTTAACTGGAAAGTTTGCATCATCTCTCCTTGTAACCCCTATTGAGTTCAGCACGGTGAATTGCCTGTAGTCATTTCACTCTAAATATTAGCCAAATAATTCTGAAATATGTAGTTTTAGAGTATCTCCAACTATGTTTAAAAAAAATTTTTTTAAAGTAGGTTGCCAAATCCCAGGAAGCTAAATGTATTTATTATTTTTTTTTGATTTTTTAAAAGATGTTTATTTATTTATTTATTTGACAGAGAGAGAGATATCACAAGTAGGCTGAGAGGCAGGCAGAGAGAGAGGAGGAAGCAGGCTCCCTGCTGAGCAGGGAGCCCAATGCAGGATTCGATCCCAGGACCCTGAGATCATGACCTGAGCCGAAGGCAGAGGCTTTAACCCACTGAGCCACCCAGGCTCCCCTAAATGTATTTATTATTTAAAATTCTAAAAAAAAAAAAATCTGAATTCAGAGTGTTTTGTACCAAATGTGATACAAAGCATGTGATGTCAGACTAAATAAATCGAGCATTTCATGTAAAGTTCTCTCATGGGAGAACTTATTTTTGGTAGAGAAACACAGCAAACAGAACTAGTATAATGCTATGTCTTGTAGGCAGGGCTCATTTTGTAAATAGGCAAAATGGAGAACCATCCGTGTGATCCAGCTTCATGAATTCAAAGGCTTATGAGATGGATGGAAAAACTCCCCCTCGCTGGCTGCTGCCTAAAATCCCCAAAATAGAACAAAGTATTTGGTGATGGGGAAGATAATGCAGAAAATCTTATTATTCCTTCTGAAGAGAGAAGGAATTCAGTGGGATGTGGTGGGGGGTAAAGGGATTCGAGCTGAGCTGGGTGGTGTATTCAGGTGAAAAAAGGAATAAGGATTCCTGTGAGAGGTAGCAGGCACTAGAAAGAAATCTAAAACAGCCTTCTCTCCCATTTTCTTAGTGGGAACCAGGTATGTGCAGAAGCCACACCCAAAATTTGTCAAAATAATTTGCCTTCAATGCATTCTTTCCTGTCACCCACAAAGAACAGCATCAGTATAAAACAAAAAGGAAAACAAGAGGCTTCACAAGAGGAAAATTCTGTGCAAAGTTGACTACGTCCCTCCGTAGGCAGCAGATGTATTTTTTTTTCAGTCCACTGTAAGGAGACATGGGCCTGACTAATAAAGAACAAAGTTCTGGAGTGGGAGGTAAGGGAAAAGAGATGCTCCTTCTCCTCTCCTGGCAGTTGGTGTGACCTTACCCAAGAATGGAGGGGAGACCCATCACTGAAGCCCTCATTTGTTTTTCAGGGACGTGCCTGTCCTTCTGTGAGCAGAGGTCCAGGCGGAGGCAGAAATATTCCCATGACTGGAGAATACCACAATCTGGTCTCGTGGACAACACAGTAGCCTGGACTTTGAGTCAATACTGTGGCCCCACAGATTCTTCATTCTTCTCCCATGTTCTCTCCCACTCCTCCTTCCAGCTTCTGCCTTCCACCTGAAGATTGGCACTTTCTTTCTTCGTTCCCTCACCCTCTCAGCTGGATGGCACATGTTTACTGAGCACCCACTCCGTCAGACCATAAACAAGACAAGTCTCTGAACTTTCTAGAACTGACCAGAACTCCCAGAACTCTCTAGAACTGGGAGAGAAACACCATGAACAGCAATCAGACAAACGCCACTATACATATGTTAGAGTAGCTAAAATAAAACCCTGAAAAAACGCCAGTGAGGAGAGGAAGCAAAAATGTATCAATTTTTCACACATCACTGGTAGGAATGTAAAATGGTACGGCTGTTCTGATAAAGTTTGCAGTTTCTTTTAAAATGAAACATTCATTTAACATATAATTCAGCCTTCCCGCTCCTGAGTATTTATACCAGAGACAGGAAGCCTTGTGTTCACACAAAAACTTCCATGAATGTTCATAGCAGCTTTATTTATATAACTAAAAACTGGAAATACCCCAAACGTTCTTAAATGGATGAATGCAGAAACAGACTGCGGTGTATGGAGCCACGGAAAACCACTCAGCAGTAAAAAGGAGGGAGCTCTCGATAGGAGAAATTGTGTGGTTTCCAGCGTCATCGTGCGGGTGGAACATGACCAACCAGAAAGGTTACACGAGGTGCAATTCCACTAATGGAGTATTATCCGAATGACATGATCATAGTGGTGGGAGAGAGACTAGTGGTTGCTAGGAATCAGGGTTGGACGGAAGATTTGACCATCAAAGGGTAGAATGAGGTTTCTCTGCAGTGTTGGGCTGGTTCTGTATCCTGATTGTGACAGTTAAACCAATATATACGTGTGATAAGTTTTTCCAGTCTAGATAGACTTCTCCTCCAAAATAAGGTGCCTGAAAATCCTGCTGAAATGCCAACATTGTCTGTAGTTCAGTTAATTGTATTGTACCAGTATCAGTTTGGTGCTTTGGACAATGCTCCGAGGTTACCTCAGATGGTCTCATTAGGGAAAGCTGGATGACTGGTCCACAGACTGTCTGTACTTAGCCTACTTTAAGCTTCTCGTGAGCCTTAAGCTACTCAAAAATGAAAAAGTATTAATGAAATTTAAAAAAAAAAAACAGTAACAGTTCACTCTGTATTGGTTGGAAAACTCACTCACGCATGGGGATCTGTCCTCAGTGGGAGAGTGCAGGGTGTCAGGAGAATATTTGATTTCAGGAATGGGAGTTGGGAAACATCATCTGGAAAGTTCGCTCCACTCCAGCATGGGGCCAACTGTCGTCACACCAGGGACAGGAGCTTGTTTCCGTCGGAGTCATTGGTGCTGTCTCCAGTTACTCAGTGACTCACCTCAGCTGATGCTGTGGGGGCTCCTGCTGTGTTTGAGAATGTTCCATGGATTCTGCTTCACTGCCAGGGCTGATGAGACTTCTAAAGAAAACCTTTCCCCAAAAAAGCCAGACTTTCTCAACTTGTGTGGAATAGCCTTTCACACTCAAAGACCATTTGCCAACTTAATTCTGTCAGTGTGCCCTGGGGCAAAATAACAGTATTTCCCATGAGGGGATCTGGATATCAGAACACATACACTGCTGCTGAGGTCCACCCTCCCATCAAACACGCGACTGCCTTCAAGTAGATGCTCTAAAATGTTACCACACCCTAACAAAAGGAAGTTTCATCTCTCCTCCAGTTATCACATCTATGAAACATCACTTGGATGGTGTTGAAGGGACAAACACTTAATAGTGTGCTTGACAAAAGATACCAAAACAGGTGTAGATATTGGTTTGTGGTTTTTTTTAAACCTTTTTTTTTTAAGAGTAATTGAGGGTTTACAGCAAAACAGAGAGGAAGATATAGAAATTTCTCACATATTCTGTGGCCTGCTCCCTAGATATTGTGTCTCACAAAAATAAATTTAGTCAGGAGACTGACACTATTCATAGCCAAGTGATTTTCACATATTTAGTTGGTATTAGTGTTAGTGTGGTATTTGTTTTTCCATCTTTTTACTTTTAATGGATTTGCATCTTTATATTTAAAGTGAGTTTCTTTTGGGCAGTGTGTTGTTGGGTCTTGGTATTTTATCCCACCTGGTAATTTCTGTGTTTCAATTATTTAAGAGCTGGGAGGGTCAGGGGGAGAATCCTAAGCAGGTTCCACCACCAGCGTAGAGGGGGTAGTATGGGACGGGGGTGGCAGGCAGGGAGGCTCTATCCCTTGCCAGAGTCCAGCTCCAGCAACAGTCAGGGTCCCCGAAGGAAAGGACGGCGTCGGCGATACGAAATGAGGAGACTGACTCGGATGATGTTTCAGGAGTCTCCCAAAACCTCAGGGCTCGGGGTCCTTTATTTATATCATTGTAACAAAGGGTGATAAAAAACACAACCAGGATGTTTATTTATTGATCGAAGGAACCTTCGTAGATGCACCTGGTATTTCTCAAAAAGCCTGATAGATGAGGCCTGTTCTGCTTATCTGTATAGTGCCCCTTTTTTATGGTTACTCCTAGTTCTGATGTAAATCAAGGGTTTTGTGTAAGGTCATTAAGCCCTAAAGTTAAATGCTGTATATTCTGGGGAGAGGCACAGCATGGAGCAGGATTCTTTCTCTGGCAATTATCCCAGATTCCACTCGGGCCTGTTTATCTATAGAAAGAGTAAATTATCTCTACCTCGAAAAAGGCAATTATCCGACTATATTTCTTCCAGTAACTATGTTTATACTATATATTTTTACGTTGATTGATAATACAGGATCTACAAATAGTAAATTCAACCCATGTTTAACAAATCTAGTCTAATCTTACCATCCATATGGATATGCGTCATTCGAGCTGCAAGCCGATTTTAATTGGAAGGGGTTGATTAATGCTTTACCCATTGTGATTCTCCTCACCTTGCAGGAGGGTGGTGTCCCATGCCTTGCAGAGGGGGTTCACCTGCTCGTACCACACAGACGGCTCACATCAATCCTTCAATGATGAGATCATGATCTGAGCCCAAACTAAGAATTGGGCTGACTGAGCCACCCAGGGTTCCCTAATCATTTCTGTTTTAATTGCAGTCTTTAAACCATTTACATTCAATAAGATTATTGATATGATTGGGTTCAAATCTATTCTCTTACTATTTCCTTTTTTTATATATATATTTTATTTATTTATTTGACAGAGAAAGAGATCACAAGTAGGCAGAGAGGCAGGCAGAGAGAGAGGAGGAAGCAGGTTCCCCGCTGAGCATGGAGCCCGATGCAGGCCTCGATCCCAGGACCCTGAGATCATGACCTGAGCCAAAGGCAGAGACTTTAACACACTGAGCAACCCAGGTGCCCCTAACTATTTCCTTTTGTTCCATCTCTTTTTTGTTCACTTTTCTCTCTTTTTCTGCCTTCTTCTGGATTATTATTTGTCACTCCATTTTGTTTCCTTCTTGGCTGCCTACGGCTCTTCGTTATGTCATTGTAGTGGTTGTGGAGGGTTTAGAGTGTACATCTTTAAGTTTTCCTGTCCTGCCTTCACGTGACTTCTCATTACTTTGCATATAGTGTAAGAACCTCTCAACAGTGTACTCCCATTTCTCCTCTTCGGAACTTTTTGCTATTGTTGTCGTATACTTTACTGCTACATGTATTATAAACCTCGTGATACGTTATTTTTCCTTCAAATAGTGCATGACCCTTAAAGAAATTTCAGTAATAAGAAGAAGAATTTCAGCCATGTCATCAGCATTCCAGTGACCACCCTTTCTTTGCTCAGATCTAGCTTCCCATCCGGTATCCTTTGCCTTCTGACTGTCAGCTTCCTTGAGCATTTCCTGTACTGCAGGGCTGATGTAATAAATTTGCTCAGCCTTTGTATTTTGCAAAAGTCTTTATTTCACCTACTTTTTGAAAGGCATTTTTGCTGGGAATTCTAGGTTGTTCGTTTTCTTTTCAGGGTTTAGACTTGTGGCCCTTTTGCATTATTTCAGATGAAAATGTACAATCATCATCTTTATTCTTTTGTGTGTAGTGGGTCTTTTTCTCTGACTGCTATCTGTTGATCACTATGTGTTTTGAGCGATCTGATTATAATAAGCTTCGGTGTAATTTTCTTCATGTTTCTTGTGCTTGGGGTTTGTTGAGATTCTTGTGCCCAGGATTAATGGTTTTCATCCCATTTGGAGGAATGTTGACTATTATTTCTTCAACTATGTTTTCTGTCTCCCATCCTCCTCCTTTAGGGACTCCAGTGATTTTTGTATATTAGGCTTCTTGAAGTTGTCCCACAGTGATTAGTGCTTTTTTTTTTTCTCACTGTGCATTTTGAATAATTTTTGTGGCTATGTCTTTCCAGGATTGTACTCTGCTATTACCAACCAGTATATTCTTCATCAAAGATATTGTAGCTTTCGTTTCCAGAAATTTGAAGTGCATCTTTTATATCTCTCATTTCTCTATTTACCATGCTCAATCTTTCCTCTAGTTTCTTGATATATGGAATACAGTTGTAACTATCGTAACACCTTTGGCTACCGATCCCAATACCTTCCTATCTCTAGATCAGTTCCAACCAATGGACGCCCCACCCCCCAACCCTACTACGGACTGGATCTTCCTGCTTCTTCACAGGACTTTTCTTTTGCAGTAATTTTTTATTAAATGGTAGACACTTTGAAGTTTACTGTACTGGTTGCTGGATATTTTTGTATCACTATAAATAGTCTTGAATTTTGTTCGGAACACTTAAATTACCTGGAAACAGTTTAATCCCCAGATCTTTTAAGCTTGGTTGGTGGAAACATTTAGTCCAGGGTTAATTTTTTCCTCACTACTGAAGCAAGATATGTTTTAGCATTTTAACCAATGCCCCAATTAATTACGAGTTTTTAATTCTGGCTGGTGGAAGCAGACACTAGCCTTACTTTCAATGTTGGGTAACCTCCAGGCACTATTCCCTCCAGTCAGCTCAGGTGCTTTTTCCCCCTGGCTTCAGCATGAGCTGACTCATAGTCTGCTGAATACTTAATGGGGACGGCTGCAGATTCCTGGGGTTTTCTCTCTGTTCATCTCTTTCTTCTCTCATATCCTTCCTGTGAATGCTAGCATCCTTGGCTTTCTTGTAAGCCCAGTTCTGTCTCCTCAACTCAGGGACACTACTGGGTTCCTTTGATATGAATAGACAGCAGCCTAGATAAATGCTCATGAAACTGGTAAGCTTATAAGTCAATAAATCTCATGATGAGTTGATATCTGAAATGACTTGGTTTCTGCCTGAATTTTCATTTTTCCTACAAAGGAGAAAAAAAGCTTATCTACATGGTCAGTGGGGTTCCTTGGGCATGGGGCAGGAATGGGAAGTTTCCATCCATTCCACGGGGCTGAGGTTAAAAGGGAATGTTAAGACCAGGAAAGAGTGCAGAGCTAAGAGGACCAGAAAGCCAAAGTCCAAGTCGGAGTGGTCCAAGCCACAGGAAGCCAGACAGCCAAACAGAAGGGTCAGCTCTAGGTGTCTATTCCTCCAGGGGTCTTTCTTGACTCTTCCCATCCCTCAAGTCTGGATTAGCAGCTCCTTGTCTATTACCCAATAGCATCATGTGCTCCCGTTGTCAGAGGATTTATTAGTATATACTCCTTGCATATTTTTCTATGTCCTCTGGCCTATAAATTCTACAAAGACAAGAATTATAACTGTCTTGCTTATTGTTTCTCATTTGCTCTTAACTATTGCTTAGCGAGAAAGTGTTCAATAAACATTTGTGAATAAAGGCATTCTTTTACAAATTATTAGATGAAAATTCAGGTTGCTTCTAAGACCAATCTCATCTAATTTCCCCGTTGCATTTAATGCAATGATTACTACCTCCTTCTTTCTTCATACTTTCTCTCCTTGTTCTTTTCCAGACTTTTACCTTTTCCTAAACCCTACCACTCCTGGATTTAAGGTAGCAAATTCAATAATGCGGTGGTTAAGCAGGTAATATAAACAAGCATCATGCTTGTCAATTATAAGAAAATTTGGAATGAAGAGGTCTCTGACCACATTAAAGTGCACAAGCCTCAACTAAAAAGTTTAAATTTTTAAAATTAAATTAAAATTTTAAAATGCTGAATAAACCTTACAAAATATATTTCTGGGATTCAGCAATTTCCAGACTTAAGTGTTGGTGCTCATCAGGGTTCTGTCCTTCTTAGGGTTCACTATTGTTTGTTTCATGACAAGTCCTGGCCTCAAACATATTGGACTAGATACAGCAATATGGATATATATATATATATATACACATATATAAAGTATATAAAATTATATTATTTATGTATAATACATGTTCTTATATATTATGTAATATATATTATTATATGTTATATATGGTATGTATTATATAAAAAATATGTGGTGTGTATATATATATATATATATATACGCATATATATATATTTCAAATTTGTTATATCCCTAATAGAACTTGTCTTGCTCCCTAAAGTCCATGTTCTTATCTATTTCCTTTCTGTGAACTGGCCCCATGGTCTTCTCATTCACCTAAACTGGAATTTGAACTCATCATACATGTCACCCACTTCTACAATCCTCATAGTCATCTGTCCCTATGTCTTGTAGATCCTTGAATACCTTCTCTATCCTCAAATGTTATGAGTAGAATTCAAATTCTTATTATCTTTCATTTGATCTTTTGCCATAGTTATCTTGTCAGTGATTCCAAAACCTGGATGTGTGTTGTAATCATATTGGACGTTTCATAAACATAAAGCTTCCCATTTCCAGTCTCCACATCATAGCTACTGAAGCGTAATCTCAGGGGATGGGCTGGAGCACTCACAGTTAGTTAAAGCAATGCACTAGCTTCTCAAAAATACTCATCAAGCTGCACCTGGGTGGCTCAGTACGTTTAGTGTTTGCCTCTTGATTTTGGCTCAGTTCATGATCTCAGAATTGTGAGATTGAGCCCTACCTTGGGCACCGTGCTGGGCGTGGAGCCGGCTTAAGATTCCTTCTCTCCCTCTGCCCTTCCCCTTTCTCTCCCTCTCTCTCTAAAAAACAAAAACAAAAACAAAAACAAAAAAACTCCTCATCAATATTCTTATCATTACATTACATCAGTCTGTATTTCCAATAAACCTATTCACACTCAGGCTGTCCTCTTCCTTCCTCTTGCTAGAGAGGACAATACATCACCCTACTGCTGCAAAGAGAAACCACAGTTCAGGATGCTGCAAGACAGCCCAGAAACGCTTCAAGGTTCAGAACTTTAACAATGGACCATGCAAGTCAAAAGGCAAAATAAGGGCAAGCTTTATGACTTGGAAAACTATCCAGAAATTCAGAGCTGAGAACCTAATTGCCACAAGAAGAAATGAAATCATTTTCCTCAAAAAATAGTTTATCTTCCTCATGGTTCTCGTGGGGGAATTACCGCTGATTGTTTAAAAGGATTTCCTTTTTCTGTCAGTTTTGCTGACAGACTTTTAAGATAGTACTGGAAATGCAGGACACGTGAAACACAGCCTTGCCTATGTTAAATGAACCACTACTCAGGGACTGGAGAAAATCCCTCAGACATAGTAAGTAGCTCTCCATTTCATTGTTCTGACACTTGTTCGGCTTTAGCAGAAACACATTCTCAAAAAATAACATGTTTTCACAAGTAGATGAAAAAAACTAAAAAGCTAAAGTAACAAAGTTTCTCAATAAAATTTCTATTTATAAGAAATACTCTTTTCAACATGACAGTGCTGATTGTCAACCCAAAGTTCTAAGAAAGACACTGTCCCTGGGTCCCTGCCGGCAGCACAGCTTTGGGCGGGAACGAGGTGCCATCTTGTGGCACAAATGAAAAATGATCTGAGTGCAGGCAAGCCAGTCGTGCTCATTACATACTTGTTTTCTTGCCTTTGGAACTATTGGGTTCATAATAGCATCTGTTTTATCACCATCCAAATACAATAGACACATGCAGACGTTCCTTATTTGCCACAGCTGGAACCTTCGGGCATCAACCAGGACAGAGCGCGGTTTGATTTTGGCTTCTTTTGGAGCCAATGGCGAGCACAGTGCCCTCTGGTGGTAGGTTTGTCACCTTTGCAAAGAGAGTGGTAAATTTTCTGGAAGGAATCCAAAAAAGAAGTCAAGAAAGATTTGAATATTGTCAAAAGGTTAGGTGGGCATTTGAGGATCTGCATAGAAATCTTGAAAGCAATCTTAATAGATTTAGTATTTTCTATTATTATTACATAAGAAGGATAAGAAAGTTTACCTTAATTCAGCCTTTTAAAGATATTTGTGAGAAAGTACAGTACTCGTTTTGAACACAAACAGTGCTTCCCAGTCTCCTATCTTGCACACATTAGTGAAATCTTTTGAAAACAATGACACATCCAAGTGTGTTTAGCCACTTCAAATGGAAAGAAACAAACAATAAAACCATCCCAAATTGATTGCCAATGTCCATTTGTGAGAAGTACTGCTAAATTTAGATTTATCTCAAGAACCTGAATGTTTAGCAGGTGTCTGGCATAAGAAAAATTCATGGAATTATTTTTAGTGAATAGAAAGCTTCTCATTACATTACCTGTGTGTGAGAATTCAGCCATGATTCTTCTCATGAAATAGATGAACCAGTTAAGTAATGAAAGCTGTGTAAATTAACTTTTATATTTTAAAATGGAAATCTTAATATTTTTATGATATTTAATATTTCTATTTGAAGGGAAATCATTATATTAAAAGTATACTTAGTACCTGTTAATATCAAGGGCTGTACTGTCTGCAAGGTGAATACAGAGAAAAGATAAAGTTCTTACTTCCAAGGAATGTGCTGGTTAATAAGCAAGCAAGCCCCCCTGGGCTTTTTTTTTTTTTTTTTAAGATTTTATTTATTTATTTATTTATTTGACAGAGAGAGAGAGAGANACCCCTGGGCTTTTTTTTTTTTTTTTAAGATTTTATTTATTTATTTATTTGACAGAGAGAGAGAGAGAGAGAGCACAAGCAGGGGGAGTGGCAGGCAGAGGGAGAGGGAGAAGCAGATTCCCTGCTGAGCCCTGGGATCAGAATCACGCGCCCCTACCCATGTTTTATTTTATTTTAGATGAATTGAGTTGTTCACAAAGTAGGTTGTTCACAAAGTAAAAATAAAATACAGTGTTTCCCAAAAGGCGTTGCCTAAAAATAAAATATAGTGTTTCCCAAAAGGAGGTATACTTTTCTGGCTAATTAATTTTTGTTTATTTTTCTATTTTCTCAGCTTTCTAAAATAAAGAAGAGTATAAATGAACTTTTAATATGAAACGTTTGCATATATGGCCACTCTATGAGGTCTGTATTTGTCAGCGTTCTTTAGAGGAACAGCCAATAGGAGATAAATGACAAATAGGTGATAGATAAGTAGATAGATAAGAGGAAATGTGTTATAGGAATTGGTTGTCACTGTTACGGAGTCAGAGACATCTGTCTGAAAGCTGGAGAAGCAGGACAGCTGGTCTGGTCATTCAGTGTGAGTCCAGCGGTCTGAGAAATGGGGGCTGAAGGTGGAAATCCCTAACTGAATCTGGAGGCCTAAGAACCAGGAGTGCCCATGTTGAAGTGCAAAAGATGAATCTCTCAGCTCAAGCAAAGAGAGAACAAAGTCCTTCTCTACCTTTTTGTTCCACTTAAGCTCTCAACAGTTTGGATGAAGCTTACTGCAGGAGTGAGGATGATTTGCTTTATTCAGTTCACTGATTCAAATGCTAATCTCTTCCCAGACACTCCCTGAAATAATATTTTACCAGATATCTGGTCATCATTTAGCCGAATCATGTTGACACACACAAGTAACCATCACAAAGCCCATTCTTGCCTTGCCTTCTGAATAGTTATGGAAGGTAGAAATTTGAGAGCCTAAAACTCAGATGTGAGAGGTTTCCTTTTTCATATAATTATCTTAACACGGAATCTTCAGAACAAAGTAAGCGACATTGACTTATGCCCTAGGGGCTGTGGTTGACCGTTGGCAGCTTGCTGGAAGCGATTCAGGACACGAAAAAGAGCCAACTAATTCTGGGAAGATAGGATTCTGCAGAATAAAATACCTATAGGAATTTGCTTCCTCGATTTGGGGACTTTGTGATTGAACCTAAGGCGCAGGAAGAATAAAGCATGCCAAGAGTTAGGTTTCCTTTTTTTCCACAGAGAGGTGTTGCCTGTTTACTTTAGAACACAAAACTAGAAAAGGTGTTTCTTTTAGGTCTTGATTTGAAGGGTTCCGGAAAGAAGCTAGGTTGAAACTTTCTTCTACTCTAGTCTGATCAATACTTGACATTCCACTGTGTCTTTCACACGGGGAACCACATACAATCTTCTACATGTTTGGTATATTCTAGGTACTTAGAAAAAGGTAGACTGAAGGGAGAGAATTTACAACATACTTTTCAGGATTTACAGTCCGGTAAAAAAAAAAAAAAAAAGGCTCGGGGCACCTGGGAGACTCGTTGGTTAAGCGCCTGCCTTCAGCTCAGGTTATGATCCCAGGGTCCTGGGATTGAGCCTGGTGTTGGACTCCCTGCTCAGGGGGGAGTCTGCTTCTCCCTCTCCCTCTTCCCTTGCTCCTGCTCTCTCTCTCTCTCTCTCTCTCTCTCTCTCTCTCTCTCTCTCTGTGCATGCACGCTCCCTCTCAAATAAATAAATCAAATCTTAAAAAAATAGTTTCAATGTAAGAAACCATGGGGCCCAGGATAAAAGGAGCTACAATCAAGCACTTTCCCTGGGCTGCCCTCTTCACACGCATTCTCTCATTTAACCTTCAAAAGTCCATGAGGAATTTCCAGACATGAACATGTATTGTGCTGAAGATCATATGCTAGTTAGGCAGAGAATCTGGGATCATAATAGCCAAGATAATAATAATAATAAGAAGAAGAAGACGAAGAATTATAATAACCAGAAGGTACAATTTCTTGAGGCTCAAGTATGTGTCATTTACTATACTGAAGAAAGATCCTACAAACCAGTCTCAATCCTTATTTTGTATATGAGAAAACTGAAGTTTGGGAGATGAAATAATTCCCTGTCATCCCCCCAAAAGAATAATAAGTGCCCAGTGAGGATTTAGACTGAATTCCA
Source organism: Ailurus styani (assembly GCA_002007465.1). Lineage (NCBI taxonomy): Eukaryota > Metazoa > Chordata > Mammalia > Carnivora > Ailuridae > Ailurus > Ailurus styani. The sequence continues at coordinate 790,816 of LNAC01000037.1, read as the reverse complement.
TTTGAGTCTTTGGCTCATACTCTTGGCCCTCTGTTGGGACGCTCTTGAGTCTGGACTCTGAAGCCCATGCTTTGTCATTACTGTGCCCTCTTTGAAAGTTTGCTCCCACAGCATGAACCCCACATGTCAAGGAGAGCTCAGTGAGAGCTTCTTTGGGTTCAGACACAACATCTCTGGCAGCTTCTTGTTAATCACCTCACACATCTAAAGGGTTCGATTCTTTAGATCGTGTGATCTTCTGGTCACCAAGGAGGAGACCCAGGGTCAGATGAGTTTGGGAAACATTTGGTTCAGTAACATTAGAAAGGGTTTTTTTTGTTTTGTTTTGTTTTTGTTTTTTGGTTCTGTTTTTTGGGTTTTAATTACAAGAATTCTCAGTATCATTAAATAGTTGTAGGAATAGTAGTTGTAAAAGTCCTCATTAACAGGTGATATGTCGGGTCTTTTGCTAACTGTTTAATATATGGGATGTGATTTAGTTCTCACAAAATATAGGGGGAAGAGACTATTTTTGGTCCCATTTTATGGGTGAGAAAAATGGAAACAGAGCCATTTATTTGTCTATGTTCCTATGTGGAAGAACTGCCTCCGGAAATTACAAACCTCCACGTGACGTAGGGTAAGTCTCAGTTCACCCCATTTCCCCAGGCGTATTTGACTTGAAAGCTTTTTGGTACCACAGATCATGAGATGCATTTCTTCACAAGGTATGTTGGTGTCACTGTAATGGTAAAAGCTGATACTGAGAAGCTCCATGTGCCTGCCAGCCCAGTCCGAAAGGCTTTGAGTAGAGTATTTAATTAGTCCCTGAGCAATACTACTACTTTTCAGGATGAAGAAAGCAAGCCTGAGCGCAGGTCAGAGACTTACTTGCATGAGGTCAGGGAGCAAGCGAGTATCCGTGCTCCCCAGACCACGCTTGGAGCCCAAGCTTCCAGGCCTCTCCAGGCCTCTTCCAGCGCCCCCTGCAGCCACTGTTCATTGCTCCAGCCCCATGTCCTGCCTTTGGGAGGCAGAACATGGATCCGAAGGGTTTCAAAGAGACAGTAGAGACACGGAGAGAAAGGACCCCAGGTACATTGGTCAGCAGGAAGGCAGGGCTGCAGGTGTAGGGGGGACGCAGGAGAGAGGCCAAGACTGGCCAGGTGAGGTCCCCCTGGGGCCAGGCCTGAGCCAGACTAGGAAGTTGGCTCAGGCCAAGGCCGGAGTTAGAGGGGGTGGGGCCAGGTGAGAAGATCCAAAGTCAGATGCTGTGCTAGTGCTTGGAGTCAGCCTGGGGTAGGTAGAGGGATGCTTCATCAAGGCCCTGGTGACCTCCGGGGACAAAGTGACATTCACGGAGAGGGCTGGGGGGGGCGCCCTCCCTTGAAGCAGACTTCCCACCTGTTGCTCTCAGCAGCGCTGCGCGTGCGCGGTGTCCCTGAGCTGCCCGAGAACCGCCCCCCCCCCACAAACCCCCAGATGGCTTGTTGTACCCCAGGCGCCTTTGTCCCAAAGAGGCGACGTTAGACGGGAGGCCTAATAGATGGCAGACAGAAGCACGGGGAGGTTTCATCTCTGCACTAGGTTTGCTCAGACCTGGCCTGTGGAAGAAAAAGCCACACACACTCAAATCTTTCCGAATGTAGCTCATGCGTGGAATTAGTATAGTAGAATGCTCTGGTCCCTGGAATTCCCACTATTTGATCATTACTAGAGAGTTAAAAATATAAGACACAACAATTATAAATCCTCCAGAATGCCAAAGAGAGCTTGCTCCAGAGATAGCAAGAAAAATCGTGGGCTGAAGGAGGTGAGCTATGCTGACCGTGGGACACCTCCCCCAGTCAGGACTTGAGGAACTTCTGGTTAATTTCAGCATGTTTCCCAGTAGGAAACACCGTGTGTCGGGGACACCTCCCCAGTCCGCACTGGAATGTAGCTCCAGAGATGAGGGCAGCCCGGCTCTTATTTATTCTGGCTGGCTGGTCCAGAAAAGGAACAGAATGTGCTCCTTCTGCAACGGCAGAACTCTTCCGTCGTGGTCTTAGCTGCTCCACGATCAGGGTTTGTCCAGTACTATTAGTATTCTGGAAAGTTCTCTGACTCATAAAACGGGAGAGGTCAAACACTTTGTTCTAGTTCAGAACTGTAGAAAAGCAGTAATTATGTCCTGACCATGTTTCTCAAATTGACCTTGACAAACACCCATAGTGATCACAATAGATCAAAGATCACAATTATAAGACATAGAGGGACTTGAGAGAACAGAACTGACTTCCTTCACTTCTATCACCAGTCCGAGAGATAGGTTTCCTTGGCGGTCTGGATCTCCGTGTTTGGCAAGGTTGAGTCTAATCTGTAGGAGAAAGTAGCTTCCTTAATTAGTGATGCCTAATACGGGTGTTGGAGCCAGCCGCTTCAAGTCAGACCTAGTTTTACACCAACCTGTTGAAAAGAAGCCTTTCCCACGGCTTACATAGACTTCAAGGTATTAGAAATGGACTCCAATAGCTCAAGTGGCCCTGAAGACACATTCACAGCAAAAGTCTAAGAAGAAATAGGAACAGGAAAGGACAAAGATGAAGAGATACTGAATTTTATTGCCATACGATATATGAATAGGAAAAGGCAATACTAACGAAGTGTTTTAGATGGTAGTTTAGCATACGTTTTATTCAAAAGCATTTATATCCTCACATTTTATTCAAAGCTGGAAATACAGTGACTATACCATGTGTTACAGTTTTCAGATTTGTTCAAAATGAAAAAAAATATTTTTTTCAGTAGTATTTCATCTATAATGTTAGATTAACTTCTGAACATTATATAAACTTCTTCAGTGAGCCAGTTGCTTCTTATCAGCTGATGATAAAATGTTATAACCAAAGTGGTGTTATTCTAATATAGCATTGCTTTAGAGAGCAGTTCAACTTTACTTCTGACTGACCTCCTCTGCTTGTACTAGAAACTTACCTTGTAGGAAAAAGGAACCTATATTCAAAGTTCAAATATAGTATGATTTTTGAGTTTTTTTTAAAGATTTTTGTTGGTCTTAAAAGGAGGTATACTGTTTACTTAAAAACAAAGCAACTGCCTTTCCTCACTTCCTCCTTCCATTCCAAAAACAAAGAGAAACAAAGAAATAAACATAACATGTTTCGTGTGTGTGTGTGTGTGTGTGTGTGTGCGCGCGCGCGCGTGTCTTCATTAGAAGAATAAGGAGCTGTCAATTTCTTTGAATTATTCAGTAACAACGTGTACGCTTGCAAGCAGGTACTTTGAGAAATGCCAAAGGACATATATTGCTCTAGCAGCTGTGTTTTCTGCTTTTAAAGGTTGGGGCAGGCATTACATCTGCTGTTTGACACCTCATACGACATGGTCTCCTAAAAAGAACCACCGGTGCTGGGCGACTTCAGATAGGCCGCTGAACGTTATGCTTGCAAAGGGTATGAAAATGTCAGCAAGGAAGGAAGACTGGGGGCTGCTGATGCCCTTTGTTTATCCACACTGAGCTCATACGTACAACCTCGGCAATGCCTTCTGACTTTGGCGAGGTGCCAGGTGCCTTTGGATAAAGGGAAAACTCGGGGACACAGGAAGAAGAAAGGCCAATATTTGCTCTTGGTATCTGTCTGTTAGAATAGTTTACGCAGATCACACTGGGTGAGTAGGAAGGGGCCAGGAGGCTGAGCAGCGGCACCGGAGGGCAATTGTCTCAAAACACGGAGGGAGTTTCACATCCTGTGTTAAGCGTAAGGCTAGCGTTATTTGTTGCACTAACCCTATGGAAAATACTGAAAGGTTTGGGCAGGCGATTTGAAAACAAAAATTGTGCTCCTTGTGATTCCGTGCCTACTCCTTTGCCAGCCTGCATATGCAGAAGAGAAACAGCCAGCCTCTTGCTCCAGTGCCCGTTTTCTGTGATTGATTCTTAAAGGTCACTGGTTGGCTTGCCAGCACATTTTTGTTCGAGGAGTCCAGCTTTCTGTTTTGACGTTAGTCAGATACGCATGTGGCACCTGAGGAACAAGGAGGAGACCGGGAAGAATCAGATTTTCTTTTGGCTCCATCACTGTCAACTTGGAAACTCTTGCAGGTCTGAGTGCCTTATTTGGCCTAGACACTGCCAACCCAACCAAAACATTCTTTTGTGATATTTTTATATCATACACTTAATATTTTACCCTGTGTCTTTTTTTCCCCCCTCACTCTTTTCAACTTGTCCTTTCTTCCTTTCTCAAACTTTTTTTAGACCCTGACTATGTCCATCAGGTACTGTACACTTGGCGGGGTACAGAATGATCCTGACATGAGGTGCCCACAGTCTGTGGGAGACTTAAAAACAATTAGGAGCTATACGACCATATTAACACTGCAAGCGACTCATGTACAAAGTGACATGTGTCCAGGACAATAACCCAGAAACATTAGAAGTCTATACTAATTGTGCCTATAATACAATTAATTTTGGTATCTATTTCCCTATCCATGTGATCAATAAATGGTTGTTGCAGCTTTTTATTTTTAACTTTGATTCCTTTCTAAAAAGTTTATTTGCTCCTAGAACGTTGCCTTGACTGGTTTATTTCAATCAAGATTTAGTGAATGGTCATTAGGGGCCAGCCCAGAATGGTGCTAAGATTTGGGGGTTATGGAGATGAATAGAAAAGGCCCCTGGCTTAAAATAGGTCATGGTCTAATGGATGAGACATCTTTTCAAGGCAAGACTACATAAATCCAGGTAGGCAAGTTCTAGACATTATGTGCGAAGTACTGTAAAAACACAGAACAAGAAAAGATTATTTTCTCTGATGGACTTCCTGGGGTATGGGTGGGTCAGGTGAAGTCACAAAGAGGGGCTGACATTGAGCTAATTCTTAAAAATGATTGAATTCACCAGACTGGTGGCACTGAATTTATTTCCGATTTTACCAAAGTTGAGGTGCATAGTGAGTGTATCATTTTACAGTGATGGAAGGCAAATAATGCAAAATTAATTATTGCATATTCTTGTCCTTAAGTCTTTAGGCTGCTTTCACCACTTCACTGGTCGTGTTACTCAGCTTTTCTCAAGGCCTTCTCTATGTCACTTTCTCTGTTCCTCCATTTTTCTGGCCCATCAGCTTATGATGTCTTTCAAGTTAACCTGCGACCATTCACTCATCCCTGAAACTATTTTTAGCTCCAAAGGACTTGTTAATATGCACCACTCAACAAAGAACTATTTACTCTGGGTCTCATCAGAGCAAAGGTTTTGATATTTCAGCATTTCCCCCTCTTTAATAGCTTCTGTAAGTAGAAAGGAACAGAATGGAGATTTATTTTTGCACTCTTATTCCAATACCTACTCAACTCTCTAGAAAGTTGAAATTACCACAATTTTCATTTTAATACTTTTCATCCCTATGAATTATACTTGATTCTGGACCTCATGCTTTTCTAGGTATTCTGTAGGTAACACTTGTTCTTATTTATTTGTAACTCATTACATCATATATCGCATCCCTACATTCTACCATCGTATCATGATATCACATCCCTACAATAAACACATAGATGCAATTACTGCATATCCTGCTTGATGGGCACATGCTGGTGAGACATGGTTCTACCGCCAAGCTCCTGATTTTTTCAGAAAACCTGAAAAAAGCAGTGAAGTCTTTTGGGCTAATGGGTTGCAGAATGTAAAGAATCAGTAACAATAAGGGACCAACCACAAAAGAAGGTAAGCTACTTGCAGTAGGGACTTAAGTGGTTTGATGGTGCTGAGCTCTATCATAGTTTGCCATTAGTCAAGTTACACTTACAACAACACATTCTTCTATTGCTTTTGTTCTTTAGAGAGACTGAACTAAAGAAACCCAATTGTTTTTAAGTTCTCAGAAGAAGTAGGCCAACGACATTTTTAGAGAGTCTGCATTTTCTAACCTTTCCTAAATTTTCTCTTTGAAGATGGAGAAAATATTACTCTCTGAGAAAAAAAGTATGTTCTTGGAACAACTGCACAAAGCTAAAAATAGTGGGAATTGAACATAAGAATGCCTTGGAGGAAAGAAAGCCAAATTGTAGATTTGGGTCACTATGTTTCACTTAAAACGTCTCTCAAATAGGGGAAGAAAACAAAATTCTAATAGGTTACATTAAGAATCCAATTGGTGTTATTTGAAAAGCAGCTGTCTTTTATGGTGTAAGACTTACTTCCCTTAAAATAACTTTTGTGTCATTTATTTTTCTAGAACACTATCAATTCAATTGGCTTAGGATACTAGACATTATTGCTTGGATAGCTAAATTCAGTTTTATAATCATAAAATAAAAATCAGGACACTCTACCACAAAGTACGGTTTAACTTTCTTCATAATTTGTAAACAGGCCAGGTTTCCTTTCAGTTCATAAACGTCATGGTCTTCATAAAGTGCTTAAAACTTCAAATGAGTAAGTGGCACCTGCCAACCCAAAATGGCTAATGTTCCATCTAAGTCCAGTACTATGGCCCTTTGGAACATACTATGTGCATATTAAAGAGAAAATAACAATATTTTTGTGTTTCTTCTGGGAAACATCTGTGCAGCCATATATTCTAATCATGAGGCCCAGAGAGATCTATTTTTTAAAAGATGTATTTATTTATTTGAAAGAGCGAGAGCATGCACGTGAAGGGAAGGGCAGAGGGAGAGAATCCTCAAGCAAACTCCCCACTGAGCATGGAGCCCAACATAGGGCTCAATTCCTGGACCCTGAGATCATGACCTGAGCCAAAATCAAGAGTTGGATGCTTAACTGACTGAGCCACCCAGGCGCCTCCCTCCCCAGGAGAGATCTTTTTTAAAAAATATTTTATCTAAACCTATATCCTTTAATTTTGACAGTAAGTACAACATTATGGTAACACTCTAGCTCCGAATGTCCAAAATTTATCTTCAGAATAATCTAGTGGATGCCATTTATCTTTGTACAGTAGCAACTGCCTAGAATTGGCAGTTCTCCTAACTCTCTTTGTTGATAGCTTCTGAGCTCAAAAATGCAACCCCCCTATGGAAACAAATAAGTTCTGAGGGTTCAAGGAAATACAGCATGGTTGTCATCCCAGAAGTTCAAAATCTATTCCACATTGTTTTCTTGATGGACCTTCTATAAGTGTCATTGACTGAAGCACCATTCAGTAAAGTTGTCATTCACACTCTCAATCCTTCCTCACTCAACACCTGCCCAGTAATTTAGGCCATCTTAATTTTTGGAAACATGAAACATTTAAATTTTGGATAAGACTTTGAAGTTGGTGCTAGATATAATACCAGGTAAGACTGTAACAGTGGTAAGGAGTCATGCAAGAAACTGCTGGGGTTTCAGAGACTGCTAATGTACTTAAAAACCTGGGTTTTGGGTAGAGTAAGAGCCCACTTATAAAGTATCCAGTGGGATAGCTCAGGGGGTTATGAATATTTAAAATACAGCTTCAGACACCAAATAAATGCTTTCAGGCAAGCTCTAAATGATTTGGATATAAATATTGTCAAACACCTGATTTATTTGCTTGAGCAATCTCGGCATCGATGGTGGAAACATTTCCTTTAACATATTGTAAATGTCATTGCTCCTAGAACACACCTTATTTCTCAAGTATTAAAATCTATCCTTTCATAAAAATGTAGTGATCTGAAGGGACACGTGCTCCCAAATGTTTATAGAAGCAATGTCCACAATAGCCAAATTATGGAAAGAACCTAGACGTCCATCAACAGATGAATGGATAAAGAAGATATGGTATATATAAATAATGGAATACTATGCAGCCATCAAAAGAAATGAAATCTTGCCATTTGCAATGACATGGATGGAACTAGAGGGTATTATGCTAAGCGAAAATTAGTCAATCAGGGAAAGACGATTATCATATGATCTCTCTGATATGAGGAATTTGAGGGGCAGGGAGGGGGGTCATGGGGGGTAGGGAGGGAAAAAATGAAACAAGATGGGATCGGGAAGGAGACAAACCATAAGAGACTCTTAATCTCACGAAACAAACTGAGGGTTACTGGGGGGTGGGAGGGTGGATGGGTGGATGGGTTATGAACATTGGGGAGGGTGTGTGCTATGGTGAATGCTGTGAAAGATGTATGCCTGATGATTCACAGACCTGTACCCCTGAGGCAAATAATACGTTATATGTAATTTTAAAAAATGAAGCAAAGAGTTGAATAAATTCAATAGAACTTGTAAAGTAGATGTGGCTCACTACAGTGAAATAAATACTGAATTTTCAAAAATAAAATAAAATAAAATAAAATCTACCCTTTCTTATGATCACAAATCTGATGTAAGGACTGTTATCTAAGGATATGAAAAATAACTAATTCTCATGACATTCCTGTGAGATAGGCAGATTACATACACTATTACCCAATTTTAACTGAAAGTTCAATGTTATAATTAATTCATTGAATATACATTAATTGGAGGCCTAACAAGTATCAGGGAAACTCCAGATCCTGGAGATATGTAGACACAACCCCCGTTTTGAAAAGAGCTAAAAATCTGTGCAGAGTCTAGATTATAAACTGATAACCCAGAGTTAGACATAGCCAGCAGAAATGTTTGTTTTGATCTGCACAGATTTTTTAAAAAATATGTTGATATAATTGAAATAGAGATAACTTTTTTCTCCAAATCTGGATTTTTAGGCTTTTATTGAAAACCTAACATTGGTCTACTACCTAGGTGGGATATATACACTTTAGGCCCTAACACTTCCTGGTAAATATACCAATTTACTTCCTTAATTAGTATGTGGTAGCAATGCAAAAGTGTGAGTGTGAGAGCCCATAACACTTGGTAGTTCAATGGATGTAATAAACTATGGGGAGGATGGTAAGCAAAATTTCAATATGGGCCCCATGAAATTATTCCTGTGATTATGTTATGTTATATGACCTAAGGGAGATTTTCCAGATGATTCTAATCTAATCACAAGAGCCCTTTAAAAGCAAAGGGTTTTCTCTGGCCTGGAGCAAAAGAGGAAGTCAGAAGGATTTAAAGCATGAGAAGTATTCAACTCACCCATGAGAAGGACTGGCCATTGCTGGTTGAAGATGGAGAGGTTGGAGCTGAGGACTAATTCTAGAAACTAGAAATGACTCCCAGCTCTCAGCCAATAAGAAGATGGTGACCTTTGTCCTACAATTGTAAGAAACTGAATTCAGCCAACAAATTGAATGAGTTTGAATGGAGAGTCTTCCCCCAGAACCTCTAAAAGGAGCCAGCCCAGTTACTACTTTGATTTCAGCGTTGTGAGACACAGTCAAGCTCACTAGGACTTTTGACCTACAGAACAGTGAGATAATAGATGGGTGTTGTTAAAAGCTTCTCAATTGGTGGTAACTTGCTATGACACTAATAGAAAAACCAATCCAAATGGGGAAATAACTAAAGTCAACTAGAAACTAAAGTAACTAGAAACAGGCAAGTATCTTTAAGTAAGATAGTGAGCATAAGAGATGGAATCAGATGAAAAAAGAAATATGGTTGAATTTAGCTTCAGAATCAGATCCCTGAGTGGGCCATGCAGTTTTATTCATTCTTTCTTTTTTTTCATTCAGAAGCATTTGTGTGCATATGCTACACACAACTGGGCTTGGTTTTGAAGACACTGATAAAATTCACCTACATCTAATTTCTGGCACATAATAAGAGCTTGATATTATGTTGGATTGAGTTGAATTGTATTAAACAGCTTTGAGAAGCCTGAGTTTGATGCCTTAAAATTCTTAAGCTACATAATAAAAATAGACACATAGATCAATGGGACAGAATAGAAAACCCAGAAATAATCCTACAATTATGTGGTCAATTCGTCTTTGACAAAAGAGGAAAGACAGTGTAATGGGAGAAAGACAGTCTCTTTCACAAATGGTGTTGGGAAAACTGAACAGCTACATGCAAAAGAATGAAACTGGACCATTGTCTTTTACCATACACAAATACAAACTCAAAATGGATTAAAGGTCTAACTGTGAGGCCTGAAACCATAACAATCTAGAAGAAAGCACAGGCAGTAATTTCTCTGACATCAGTCATAGCAACATTTTTCTAAAGGTATGTCCCTTGAGGCAAGGGGGAAATAAAAGCAAAAATAAACTATTGGGCTTACATCAAAATGATATCTCCTGCATAGCGGAGGAAACACTCAACAAAACCAATTCAACCTACTGAGTAGGAGAAGATATTTGCAAATGACTTATCCGATAAAGGGTTAGTATCCAAAATACATAAAGAACTTACAAAATTCACCCCAAAAAGCAAACAAGCCAATTAAATAATGGGCAGAAGACATGAATAGACATTTTCCCCAAAACACGTACAGATGACCGACACATGAAAAGATGTTCATACTCATCATCAGGAAAATGCAAATCAAAACTATAGTGAGATATCACCTCACACATTCAGAATGGCTAAAATCAATACAAGAAACAAGTGCTGGTGAGAATGTGGGGGAAAAAAAACCATTTGCACTGTTGGTGGGAATGCAAATTGGTATAGCCATTATGGAAAACAGTATGGAAGTTCCTCAAAATTAAAAATAGAACTACCCTAAGATCCAGGAATTGTACTACTGAGTATTTGCCCAAAAAATACAAAGCCACTAATTCAAAGGGATATATGTACCCTTATGCTTACTGCAGTGTTATTTACAATAGCTGAATTATGGAAACAGACCAAGTGTCCACTTACTAACAAAAGATAAAGAAGATGTGGTATATATCTACAATGGAATATTACTCAGCCATAAAAAAAAAAATTGTGCCATATCCAATCACATAGATGGAGCCAGAGAGTATAATGCTAAGTGAAAGAAGTCAGTTAGAGAAAGACAAATACCATATGATCTCACTCATATGTGGAATTTAAAAAACAAAACAAGTAAGCAAAGGAAAAAAGAGAGAGAGTGAGACAAATCAAGAAACAGACTCCTAACTATGGAGAACAAACTGATAGTTACCAGAGGAAAGGGGGTTGGGGGGATGGGTGAAATAGGTGAAGGGGATTAAGAGTAGACTTATCACGATGAGCACTGAGTAATGTATAAAATTGTTGAATCACTATACTCTACGCCTGAAACAAATATAATACTGTATGTTAACTACACTGGAATTTAAAGAAAAACTTAATAAAAAAGAGGAAAAAAGGAAAAACTCTTTTTAAAAAAGATTTTATTTATTCATTTAGAGAGAGAGAGAGAGAGAGCATGAGTGGGGAAAGGGGCAGAGAGAGAATCTCAAGCACACTCCATGCTGAGCAGGGAGTCCGAGGTGGGGCTCCATCTCACGACCCTGAGATCATGACCTGAGCTGAAACCAAGAGTCAGAAGCTTAACCAACTGAGCCTCCCAGGCGTTCCCAAAAGAAAAAAGTTCTTAAACCATATAGCGAATAAACACCTGTATCTTCACAGCCTCCCCACCCCCATCATGCTGTTTTTCACTTTTCAAATTATTTTTGTATATTTTTTTACATACATGTGTTTATCTTATTTATTCCCGAGCACAGAAATACTATAGTTTAATTATTTATTCCAGCATTTAGCTTACATTACACTTAGGTTACCTTATATTATGTCTGTGTTTGAAAATTGCAAGTAGCATTCTTACAATTCACCATTGGATCAACGTGTTGGACAATCAGTGGTTCTCTTGTTAGCATGTGGTTTCCCTGCCTAAAATCCACAAAAGGTAATAGGCCACTATTCTGTCCCCTGACTTGTCATCATGAGGTACTCACAGAAATGCATTATACGTGTCAGGAGAGGATCTGATGTCATGCTAAAGTTTGTTTTGTTTTGTACACTTTCATCGCAACAGTCTTTAAAAACTATAAATTTGTGAGGGTCTTTGCAAGACTTTCCTTGGTGTTCTATTTCAGATTGACTTCATGTCTAGTCTTGTTATGATGATAGATTACAGATCTCTTGAACTGTGCTTTGCTTAAATCATGAATTTCCTCTAAGCATTGTTTGTGGAAAAAACAATTATCAGTGTCCAATTAAAAATCTGGAAAAGGGGGCATGGTCATTTGCTCCTGTCTTCACAGTCTTTTTATACTCCAGTTTGTCTAAAATCATTTGGTACCAATATTCTCTTCAGACTATTTTACTACAAATAAAATTTCCTAAAAGGATAAAAGGAAAATTTTAGTTTCCCAAATTTGATTCAATCCAATTAAGACAACAGATAGAAACAGATTATTAAAAAAGTTTTAAAAATATACTCATGAACTATCTCACTATAAAATTTAAGCAGCTTTAAAAGTACTGAGAATTAGCAGCAATTTTAAAAATTAATAGAGAACGCTTATAAATAAAAATAAAGTGGTATGATGATTTTATAAATTAATAGACTGCTTATATTAATAATATTTAAAAATATGGAGAGGGACGTATAAATGTAGACTTCTTAAAGCCACTTACAAAATTATTGAAAGAAAAAGTAATGTTCTTTCTCAACATTTTTGCAACTGCTTTCTCCTAATTTCTCTCTTAAGAAAAGCCTCCTCGGGGCGCCTGGGTAGCTCAGTGGGTTAAAGCCTCTGCCTTAGCCTCAGGTCATGATCTAAGGGTCCTGGGATGGAGCCCTGCATCAGGTTCCCTGCTCAGCAGGAAGCCTGCTTCTTCCTCTCTGCCTGCCTCTCTGCCTACTTGTAATCTCTCTCTGTCAAATAAATAAATAAAATTTTAAAAAAAAGCCTCCTCAATTAGCCCTGCAAAAACATTAACCTCCCTGTCATGTCCTATATTCTAGTCTCTATCATATTATTCCATTTTATCTTCTCCATAAATTAGCAACAGCTGAATAGATCACATTTATTCTAGTGCAACCTTTTTTGTCTGTGCTCTCCAATCCCCAAATACAATATGAACTCCTTAAGGAGGTTCTCTTTTTCTTACATCTATATTGCTGATGCCTAATACCCCACAGGCATCAATAATCATTTGTGCACAGATTAACTTGTTTTTGAAATATGTTAAGTAATTTTGCCATAAATAGAGAAGTACAAAAATAGTAGTGGATACAAACACTAAGATACAATTCTTAAATCTCTTTGTTTTGGTGCAACAAAAAAGCAGTAGATAGAATGTATATAACTGAGTCATTAATTCATCCATCCACCCACTCATCCATCCATCTATCCATTCTTCCATCCATCCACATACCCATCCATCCATCCATCCATCCATCCATCCATCCATCCATCCACCCATCCATCCATCCAAGAAACATGTACTGAAAATGTCCTGTGCGGACACTGTTCTCTTTCTTTCATTTATTAACTGTATGACCTTAAACAAGTCAATCTGCCTGAACATCTTTTCTTTTCTTTTTTTTTTTTAAGATTTTTAAAAAATTTATTTGTACACAGAAAGAGAGATCACAAGTAGGCAGAGAGGCAGGCAGAGAGAGAGGAGGAAGCAGGCTCCCCGCTGAGCAGGGAGCCCAATGCGGAGCTCAATCCCAGGACCCTGAGATCATGACCTGAGCCGAAGGCAGAGGCTTTAACCCACTGAGCCACCCAGGCGCCCCTGTCTTTTGTTTTCTACATAATAATGACAATGATCCCCACTTTCTTTTCCCAGAAAGTCTAGTGAAATATTTCACTTGACTATCTTTAAAAACTGTAAGACACTCTACAATAGTAACATATTATCATCATGACTAACATATTACCACTAGGAATGAACACAGTTATATAAATAAGGGCCAGAAAAGTAAGAGTATTCATTGACTTGTGTTCTTAGCTCCCTACAATTCTCATATGTGCTCAGGCAAATGAAGGCAAAAGAAAAATTTCTATGCAGTTTTTGCCTGGGGCTTGAAAGAACAAATCACTGATGAATAATAATGCATTTATTCATTCCTTTAAAATATTCATTTATTTTACAAGCATTTATTATATCAAAACTATATGCAAAGCACAATGGTAGGCACCCCATGTGAAATAAACTATTTAAAGAAGGCAATTTAAGCATAAGTCTGTGTTACTCCAAATCTTTAAAAAATCCATTGATCAGGTGGTTTCAAATATTTTAATAGTCCCAATCATTTAAACAAGGTCTGGATTATTGTCTTGTTTCCATGTTCCCACTTCCAGTCCAGGGTATCGGCATCACGTAATGTTGATTATAGGTAACATTTCTAGAACACTCAATCTGTACAAGAAATGAGTAGTACTCTACTTGCATTATACAATTTAATACTTGCGGCAAATCTAAAGGAGAGATAGTCTCATGTTACATATTGGCAACAGTGTTACTGAGGCCACAGTCTGAGTCACCATTTGGTATTCTTTCAGCTTTGCTGTTTGAATGCCCAGACCCCCCATTTTATATAAAGATTGGTAACTCCACAATGTAATGTGTCAGTGGTAATTGCGCTCCTCATTGAGCCCTGGTCCCAACTTGTACGTGTAGAGCCCTGAAACATACAGGATCTGGAAATCCTGTAGGCATAGGCAACTTTCCATGTTGTCTTTTCTATATACCACATTTTGGCAGCATAAAAAACTAATAAATCCATTATATGTGGAAAATATTATTATATTTCTGAAAAGCTGGGAAATATTTCAAAGCTTGTCAAGCCAAAGCCTGCAGGAAACTTTTCCTTGACATCACACAACTACAGATGTCCCAACACGTCTGCCTCTACTGTGCTGAGCAAGAGGGAGGCAGAACATGGTCCACCTCACGCTGGGGAGGCATGCTGGCTTCCGACGACACTGGTCTTCCCTGTCACTTACTCCTCAAGTGCAAAGGCAACCATCATTTAAAACATAGTAAGAGTGTCCTAGTTTTACTGAGAGAACCAGTAGAGGAGGGAAATTCTCCTTAGCCTAATATGATAAAAGTCAGATGTGATGCTTTCCTATTTACATAAACAGAATTTTCATTGCAGTCCATGATGAGAGAGATTAGAACAGGTAACAGTTACAAGGAAGCTTGGCTTTTCTGGAAAGAAGATCTGTCAAGAGTGATATTACCATCGGGTACCTCATTCTAAGTCTGCTCCGAGGTTCCCTGTGCAAACTGTAGGGTCTGCAGTTACCCTCAAGCCCAAGCATCAGAACTCCCCTAATTCATGTTTAGTTTAACAATCTGCTGAAATCTGCTAATATTAAACCCAAAAGTCACCCTTGTTTCTTTATTCATGGAGTCATCTAGAAATATGGACAAGGTGTTTTGCTGTACCTACTGTTAGGATCAAATCTTCCTCTTCTTCTACATAGAACTCTGTATTACATA
Source organism: Ailurus styani (assembly GCA_002007465.1). Classification (NCBI taxonomy): domain Eukaryota; kingdom Metazoa; phylum Chordata; class Mammalia; order Carnivora; family Ailuridae; genus Ailurus; species Ailurus styani. Next base: position 775,542 of record LNAC01000037.1, on the reverse strand, counting down.
CAGCCTAGCACAATGCATCCTGCTAAGTCTGGATTTGGAAGGGAAGCGGTACTGTGACTGTCCTATTCAGTTTCATTGGTAGTATTTCAACATGGCCTGAATCTCTTCCTCTGTTGTAGGAAGGTCCAAAGAGCCAGAGATCAGAGATACTTGGTTTTTGTCCCACACTGGACCTTACACTCCTCGTTTCCTCAGCTAATGAATCAGAGTTTGCAAGTTTCTTTCCAAATCTAGAACTTTCTCTCTGCTATATTCTTGGAAGATGGCATTTCTCTTTATCCATGGACACCTCCAGGCCTTTAGCTATTTGTTCATTTCCCTTCTATTTGAACAATCCAAACATTGTAACGAGTCTTCAAATTCAAACATTCTTTTATATGGAGATCTTATTCTTCAACTAGGACACACCATACGTATGAAGTTATAGAATCTTTGAGAACAAAGGAGGGTCTGGGAGATATCAATAATTTGTAGTTTTTATTGGAAAAGAGGGGAATAATAGCAGGTCTCTTACTGCTGTACACTATTTGAGGAGTCTTTACCTTAGGAAAACAGAGGGCAACCAATTTCCTTGTGCTTCCTGGTGATGTGTAGGAATGAAGTTCTGAAGCCCCCAGTGGAGAGCAGCAACCCAGAATACGAATCTCCACATCCTTCCTGACATTAAAATCTTATCTTATTGTTATTTCACGTAATTATTGCTTCGTGGGCTCAATAGGAGTTCTGCTTTTTTAAAAAATAGAAATAAAGTTTATATTGTACCAGTTGATTTTTAATCAGTGACACAAAAGTAAATGGTGATAAAGCACCCTTAACGACAACTCTGCTACTAAAATACAAAATAGCATATGTGACAATATTTAGTAGTATGAAACACATTTTTAGTTAACTTAAGTGGTTAAAAAAATAAAGCTTAAATAATTAGAAAAGGAAGAGTTACATGAAAGCTTCGGGAATACTTCCTGAGCAAAAGAAACAAAAAACACTCTTTTGAAAGATTTTTAGATGTTGCCACAAGGTGGTGTGGAGAGTCCAACCTGGCTTGGTTGTCTTGTAGTAAGAAGAGGCTAAGGGAGATCAGAAGGGGAGGGTCCCCTCGAGGAGGTAAAGCAGAGAAGAGGAATAGCCGGGGAGGGAGTAGAGTGGGGGGTGCTTGTACGAGGAGATACTTGGGACACACCCACAGTCCTTCATTCGGAGACCACTTCCCCTGGGTCCTCAGACAGCGATGCTTCTCACTCCTCCTCCTGCTTAACTGAGGTGGACTCCTCTTTTTCCTTTTAAACTGCCATCAAAGGTGAATTTTGTCTTTGGAAGTAGTGACACAATGCATATTCCCTACAGTGTGCAACTTTCCTTCTTTAGCCATAACACATATTTGAGTCCCTGAATATTTTCATAGAACATGAACTGCTCAAGTGTTGTAATCCATAACTGATGATCCAAACAGACCGGTTATCATTGGTAAGTGTTTTACATTAAATCCACACTCCTCCCTTCCGACCTTGAGAGAATTGGAAGAGTATGAAACAGAGTGGTTATATCAAAGAGATATTCCACAGGCTTCAGCTTGATGTAGTTGGAAGAGAGCTCTTCTAAGTGTGTCAACATTTTCCATCTGGGCTGTCAGCACAGGTTGCCAGAGCTGAATGATACTGAAGGAAGTCAACCTGGAAAATCCCCTGCGGGGCATGATTTTCCTCTTCCCAGAGAAAGGTCTGGGCATGAGGGGAAAGTCCTGCTTTTATTACTGAGAGTCACATTCTTTGGGGTGGTTGGTTTTTCTACTGATTTGCAGAGCTGAAAAGCACTTTGAGAACTTTGTTTATCTGGTAAACATTACTCACTCCTGGAGCTAGTTTTCCTCTGTAAAAGTATCAGTAATTAAGGATGTTCCTCAAGAAGCTATATATACACATACATTTTTTTCTTTTGAGTGAAATAGGTGCCTGATACATAAATATATGGCTGCTTTCAATTCAAAGTTATTTTTTAAAATATTTTATTTATTTATTTATTTATTTATTTACTTACTTACTTACTTACTTACTTACAGGAAGAGCAAGAGGGGAAGACAGGGAGAGGAGGAGAGGGGGAAGGAGAGGGACAAGCAGACTCTGCGCTGAACACAGAGCCCAACATGGGGTTTTGCCCTACAGCCCTGAGATCATGACCTGAGCCAAAACCAAGAGTCGGCCGCTTCACCAACTGAGCCACTCAGGTGCCCCTCAAAATTAGTTTTTGATTGAGTGCTGGCGCTTTAAGTCATGGTGATCAATACTATAGTTCTTGCCCTCCACAGAGATTGTTTTTTTCCATAACTGTCGTTGGAAGTACAGTAACATAAGCATGAAAAGAAAAGAAGGTCAAAGTTCCCCCAATCTTTTAAAGTGAGAGTCAGCTGCACTTGGAAAAGATCTTTGCAGGAAGTGGAATTACTGACGGACCGTGGGTATTGACCTGGTGCGGCGGTTCCATTTAACACTTGGGATCCACAGTTCTAGGCTTGCAATAGCAATGTTAACAACATAACATTCCCTGAGTGCTTAGTACGTGCTGAGCATGGAGCCATAGACTAGAGATTTCATCTTCACAATAGCCCCATGACTCGGATACTACTACTACTTCTATTTTATAGATAAGACCACACTGACTCACAAAGATGAAGCAACTTGCCCAAGGTCACACAGCTGCTAAGTGTGGGAGAAAGGACTTACAAGCAGTTGGGCCAGGTTACAGAGCCCGGTTGGCACTATGTGATATGAACTCTGGAACGCTGTGGGTGAAAACAACTGAACAAATATAAAATAGATGAAGTCATTACTTCAGCACCTGGTCTATCTATTTGGCAACCTTATATATTTCAAATAGAATTGCAAACCGAGGGGAAAACAACAACAACAACAAAAAACCAAAGCAGCTGTGAGCAGCTAAAAAGTACACACCAGATCAAGGCACCAAGATGCAGACGGTGTTGGGGGAGGGCACAGAGGGCCCTCAGGCCAACTTTGTTTACATCACTGCGCATACGTCAGAGTTGTGACTGCGTCACACGTGTATCTGCTGTTACCACACACATAAATGGTGGCCAAATCCCAGGCAGTTCATATCTGCAGTCATTGACGTCTATATTCACAGAAGGGAGTGAGTACCCAGGAAAAGACGAGAAAACGCTAAAAGGAAAAACCAACCAACCAACCAACCAACCAACCTTCACGTTTTATCAGTTTATAGGTCATTTACGACAAGGGCCCAAATCCTTATCAACTCCGCTAAACCTCAAAGCCACGCCAGCCTGACAGAGCTCATTAAGAAATGTTCATGCTGGTGATACTAAGTGATGAAGACAATCTTGAATGACATTCGATGATTAGTTCAAGAAAAAAAGTATCTGAGATACCGTTTGGGAAAGATTTCTGTGGAAATTACTTTTGAAATGGACATATTATACTTCAGGGAACGAGTACCAACACTCATCTATCCACANAAAAAAAAAGAAATGTTCATGCTGGTGATACTAAGTGATGAAGACAATCTTGAATGACATTCGATGATTAGTTCAAGAAAAAAAGTATCTGAGATACCGTTTGGGAAAGATTTCTGTGGAAATTACTTTTGAAATGGACATATTATACTTCAGGGAACGAGTACCAACACTCATCTATCCACAGCAGCATTCCCCAGGGGTCCGTGGGATTGAGGGGGACGAACTTCCTTTTTCACCCTTGTAAGACAGCAAGACCTCCCAAGCAGCACAGCCTTGTGATCGGGGGCTGCTGAGCACTCAGAGCCTTCCTGCAGGATCCAGAAGCATTCGTGAGAGGCGAGAGTGAGTCCGGCTTCCAAGACCCAGTTGGAGTCAGATGGGAAGTGGTATTGCTGTCTATAGAACTTCAAAATAGCCCCCTTCCTCCCTCCCTCCCTCCCCTCC